>JASDQU011026576.1:0-31932 GCA_032191745.1 Picea mariana
CCCTAACTCATTAAATGACCAATGGAACATAAGGCTCAATATAATAAATACAATATGAAGAAACTAGGATCCAACAAAAACAAAAGAGCAACATAGTAGCATAATATGGTTTGTACATTTTTCATGGTTGACATAGTGTGCTTATGCATTTGTTCAAACTGATTTATATAGGATTTCAAATTGAGTATGATGCAAACTTATATATACATAGTGCTTAATTGTATCTTTGGAAAATGACATTACTCTAATATACATAGTAGAGCATGAACCATATCATGGCCTTTCCAATGTGCATTTGATATATGTACTTGTATCATGGTTAATTTGTCCAAATGTGATTAACAACATATTTTATTTTTCAAAAAAATGTGCGTTCTCTTTCATTTCTAGTGGTTGCATATACTCTACTAGCAATTTGTTGTTTTCATTTTTTGTATGGATGTCAATGTTGAAATCACCAATTATTAAAAATACACAATTGTTGTACTTTGATTTTGTTTTTTCTACTGCAATGGTTTCAATTATTGTTGATACATATGTGAATGGTGTGACATATATGTTGAATATGTAGATTGGTTGTTGAACATATAGATTTGAGAAAATGAACTTGAATTTGTCATTGCAATAGTTTTTTGTTCTATTTACTTGTATTGTATTTTCAATGCAAGCAAGAAATCCATGGACAAAATGTACTACATTGAAATAAAATATTCTTAATAGATTGTTTTTCAGGTGGATAGGTTAAACAAGTTTCTTAGAAGACCATTATATTGATCATTAGACCTTTGTCTCATACGTTGTCCTCATTATGAATCTATAGGATGCATGTGTTTAATGCTGCACTTTATAACTTATTTACAAACACTATTGACTTTTGTAAAGGCTCTACTTTCCATGATCCATTTGTTGTTAGACAACCCATTTTGTCTCTCATTTTCTTTTTTACATGAAAGTTATTTTGTGTCTATTATTTGAGTAGATATAATGAATTGATTTTTTTTTAATCCGAAATGGATCATTATATAATTTTTCATCTATCTTTGTACTTTCTAGGTGGAAAAATTGGAGGAATTGGCTTGCAAGCCTCATTTTAGGGGCAGTTCCCAATTTGGTGATTTGGGGTTTGAAAATTTCCAGAGCGAGTTTGAGGCATCAAATGACACTTTTTTGGGTCAAAACTTTGCAAGCATAGATCCATCCCTTGGACACTATTTTACACACTGAAAGCTTTCCAACCGTATGAAAATCACCTTAATAAGAATTTGTACATGAAATTTATGTCTCCCGCAAATTAACCTACATTGTTGACCACCATGGTACCGAGTGGATGCAACGTCAACCCCCATTACTCACACATGTGGGGCTAGTCATGTGTGGACTTTCAAGAATATTCTAGAGGGTCCAAAACCCTAACATTAATTGAGGGTTGAGGCATACAAAAACCCTGACTGTAACCATAAACAACTATCAAGCTATGTCAAATACTAAGCCGTGAGTAAAGGAAGGGGTTCCATTCTTTTGGTATTGTTATTGTTTCCATAGTTGAATAAAGCATCTAGGAGTGGGATATTGAAGCATAACAAATGAGTTAGAATATTGTTTAGCATCCATTCAGGTCAAAACGTCCATGTGAACTCCATAGTGAGTGCCCCTTTCTTTGTACTTGCATTTCATAATTAAGAGAAAAAGAGCAAAGCATATGCCTCACCTTTTAGCTAGGTTTCTCAGGTCACATCTTGCATCCATTTGCATGGATGGTGTGTTCATTTGCTTTCTTATTTCATTTTAGTTTTAGTTGTTT
Organism: Picea mariana; assembly: GCA_032191745.1. NCBI lineage: Eukaryota > Viridiplantae > Streptophyta > Pinopsida > Pinales > Pinaceae > Picea > Picea mariana. The sequence continues at coordinate 1,802 of JASDQU011026576.1, forward strand.
CCATAATTTTGAGTGTTACGCTAATAATATTAAATGTGAAATCTAAGGTAATAAACTACAAAATAAAATATTTCAGAATATTGTAAGATTTGTTGTGACAAACCGTTCCAGTGGAATATCCACAGCAATTTATAGATCATATTGGTATCATATCATATTTCTTTTGGGGAATTGCAATATCCAAGAATTATCTTAAGATTGAAGTCTCAGAACCCTAGCCATGGTGGATGAGTCCAGTTGTAACAAACCTTGGGATGGGGTAGAGGAGATATTTTTGAATCTGGAAGAACAAGTCATTGATATCTCTTACAACATGGACCTCCTCATGGTGGCTCTAGAGAACAAGTTTGGACCTTATCGAGAGGTTGGTAGCTCTAATTCATAAGTTAGATCGAACGAGTAATCAGGAGATACCAAAGACCCATAAAATGAGCCAAAAAAAGAACTAGAGAAAGAGAAACCAAGTTCCAGTGTCATCACTTCTTCATAATATCTGTTTAAAATGGAAGTGAAAGTGGACATCAAACCCTACCAAGGTGAGATTGATGTTGTTAAGTTGAATAATCGATTGCAATAATTAGAATTTGTTTCAGTGTTTATAACATAGGAGAAGAGCCAAATATTTCATTTTCCTAAGTAAAACAAGAGGGCCATGCCCTAACTTGGTGGGAAATCCCCACAGAGACACTTAGGATAAAGGGTGATCTCGCAGTAAAAAAGTGGGTGGTGTTTAAAACCCTCATCAAGTCCCAATTTTACTCTATTGGGTATGTAAAGGACGAGTTGGTCTATTGGCATCATTTTAGGTAGAGGCAAGAGAAAAGTGTGCAAGAGTAGAGCATGGAGTTCAAAAAACTGGTGAGTATGTTAGGTATAACTCCCAAGAAACCAAACATACTCCTTAACACAATCATTTATGGAAGCAAGTAATTCTCTTTAAACCTAGGATAATTGATGAGGCCTAGGTGAAAGAACAATACATGGAGAATATAAGCAATAAGAAAGGGCAACCTAGCGGTTCCAAATAGAAAGACCATTGAGATAATTCCAAGGAGGGGAAGAAGAAGTGGAAACAAAAGGACAAGAAGACAATATCCACTCAAACATCAATGCGAGGATCCAAACAACCATTGCAACCATTGTAATATTGATGGTCACACCAAAGATAAGTGTTGGAAGCTACATCCAAAGCTAAATCCAAAGAATCTTACGAATGATTCTAAGAAGAAGAACCTCCTAGCCATGGATTCAAGGAAATATGTAGAGAACAACTTAGATGTAGATGAAAATATAGTCTACACTATAAGAAAGTGAATCTCAGTAGCATTCATCACAAGGAAGAGAAGGAGATGACTAAACTCTTCCATATTAAGATCTAGGTCAAGAATACAAAGGTGTATGGTATATTTAGCAGAGGATATGTTTAGCAATCTTGGATTGGAAGTTCGTGACCATCCTAACCCACATCCACTGGGATGGGTAAATAAGGATGAGGAGCTCAAGGTCACTAAACATTGTAAGATTAAATTTGCTATAAGTGAAAACTATATTGATGAAGTGGAGGTAAATGTAGTACCATTTGATGTCTGTGGTGCAGTGTTTGGAATCCCCTACATGTATACGAGGCATGCAATATTTATGATAATATCAAACCAGTAATTCCTGATCAAGGATGAGAACTCTTTCATCATCAATGCACAAAAAGGCAAATCCAAGATCTCTCTAGCAAGTGCTAACCAAGATAATAAATTGATATGTTCTAGTAGGAAGTTTGGATTACTTTTCTTAAGAGAGAATTAGCCAGGTGATGAATCAGTAAAAGTAAAGGAATCTCTAAAGTGATGTACTAAAGAGTAGAAATGTAGGTTGGAGGAGCTATTGTAGACATATAGAGAAGTGTTTTGGGATCCTAAATCATTACCTCCTAAGAGGGAAGCAGGGTATGAGATATAGTTTTTTCTCAAATCCCCATTGCCAAATATTAGGTTTATAGATAGTATGTCCTGGAAACATATGAAGTGAAGAAACAATTGCAACAATTGTTGGAACAAGGAGTAATTCGACCAAGCACCTCACCTTGTTGGCCACTTATCATCATAGTCCACAAGAAGGATGTGACATGGGGAATGCATATCTACTATATATATTTGAACAAAATCACCCTTAAGAATTGATACCCTCTACCCAAGATTGCTGATTTATTAGATGAATTTTAACATCCCAAGTACTTCACCAAGTCAGATGTCAAATTGGGATACCGCTAAGTATGAGTTAAAGAAGAAGAAACTCAGAATACCACCTTCAAGACAATGCAAGGTCCGTATGAATTGTTGGTAATGCATTTTGGTTTATGTAATGCACCAACTACATTTATACATTTGATGAATGATGTATACCATCTCTTTCTATATTCATTTGTGATAGTGTACTTAAATGATATATTCAGTTATAGCTCTACCTGGGAAGAGAATATCTCACATCTCATGCAAGTGTTATCCTACTTTGGAAAAACATTAGCTGCTACCTAACCTTAATAAATGTGAGTTTTCTCAATGGTCATTGGTGTATTTGGGGTATGTGATAGGTGGAGGGGAACTCAAGATAGATCCCATGAAGATGGAGGCCATCCTTAAGTGGTCTATTTCTACTAATGACACTGAAGTTAGAAGATTTATTGGGGAAAAACACTACCTATGGAAGTTTATAACATCTTTTTCAGCCATAACTATGCCACTTCATGCCATAAAAACCAGTGGTAAGAGTTTCCGATGGGAGGAGAATCAATAGAAAAATTTTGATGAGTTGAAATGGAAGATCAACCAAGCACTAATTCTTTCATTTCCTAATTTGCATAAGCCTTTCAAAGTAGAGATTGATGCAAGTGGATATGCTATGGGAGTGTTCTTAATGTAGGGAGGTAAGATGATATGCTATAATTATAAAATGTTTCATGGTGGAGTCTTGAACTAACCTACATATGATAAGGAAATTTACGTCGTGATTCAAGTTGTTAAGAAGTGGAAGCACTATTTGATGGGAAAATAAACCATTATCCACACTGATCACTAGCCATTGTAGTATTTGCAGGCCAAATTAAGCTTCAACAAGCCAAGCACTACAAGTAGATGGGTTTTTGCAATAGTTTCAATTAGTCATCAAATATAAGAAGGGAAACACTAATAAGTTGGCATGCATGCTTTCAAGGCCACCCACATCCAATATTACAATTTTGGGAACTCTTATGCACATGGATCCTTTTACCCATGATGCATGCAAAGAGAGATACATAAAAGATTGAGACTTTAAAGAGGTCAACAACTATAGGGCCAAATTGATGTAGAAGAAGGTGACAGTAAGGCTAACTATCATCTCCAGAAAGGGTTTCTCTATAAGTTAGACAAGCTTTGTGCTCCTAAATGTGAAATGTTGGATACCTAATCCTTAGATTATTGTATAATTGTAAAATAGTTATAAATATTAATTTAGGGAAATATGAAAAGTCATAGGTGAATTTCAAGAGTCATCGAAGCTCTTGAAAGATGAAACCAAGAATCACCTCATTGTATTTATGTATGACTCACATTGATAAAAAAATTAGTGCATGGAGTTATTTCATCCCTAGCCTATCAATGGTATCAGAGCTTGGCATCATTTTTGATAACTTACGATCTTTGGAGCTTCTTTGTCCAACTGTTATGAAATCTATGTGCATCAATTATTCATTTTCCCTTCTTCCCATGCAATTTCCCTTCCAATCCTTGGTTGTACATTGAGATTTGTTTTTCCAGTGTGGAGAAACCCTAAAATGCCTCCACACGTCCAAGAAACCCTAATCTATTGTGGAAGTCACTAGAAAGAAAAACGTTGTCATTATGTGGTGTAGGTTGTCAGTCAGTTGGGTGTTATTTCTCTCTCCCCACACATTTTTTTAATCATTATGTAGTTGAGCATTTCAAAGAGAGGTATTAGAGACCCTTTTCCACCTTGCAGATTTGGTTGATATTCTTCACGCCATTTTTCAACCATCATTGAAGCTTTTCTATCTCAACGATAGGGAGTGCCACCACAATCCCGATCGGCACCAAACTCGTTCAAAAGCTCATTCGAACATGTGACCTCGAGTATGCTCAACTAGAGTAACTAAAAACTACGGGGGTTTTTTCGTGGTTGTTGTCACTACCACATGCACCATTGTAATTCGCTCACCTATCATCGCTGCCACGTTCATCAGTGTAATTCTCTAGCATTTGATCTTCTCTAAGAAAAAGAATTGCAGGGAAAAAATGCCCAATTTCCTTCGAAAGGTCACTCATTTAAAATACATGGAACATGGGGTCATTGATGTTATCAGTAACACTCTGCTTATCAAAATTATTAGTTTGTTCGAGGCTACTGGATGCAGGATTCTTGCTAAGGTGGAATTCTTGAATCCCGAAGGAAGTGTGAAGGATAGAATAGTAGAATTTTTTTATTCAAGAGGCATTGCAATCTAGGGACGTAGTTAGAGGAGGAGGAATTGTCTTCAATTCGATTTGTTGTCCCATTTATTGCAAAGGAGGAGGACAAATTTTGGTGATCTTGAGCATTTGCGTTTCAGAGAAGTTTGAATTTTACTCATGCTGAGGAAGAGAGGAGGGATAATTGCATGCAATAAGAAAATCGTGGAACCTATATAATCCTTGAACGTCGATTTCAAAAGTCCATCCAACGTCTCATTTCAAAATTTCATTCGGGTGAACTGTATTCAAATCAAGGACATGGTGTAAATTAAAGAGGGTTGTAAGGAGCACAAGTTTGGAAAGCAATGACCACCAAATGTATAATGGAAGAGCTTCAAGACTTAGCATAGAGGAATTTTCCTTCATAATGTAGCACCTTTTTAAGCTCTACACAAAGCCCCATGTTATGTATAAAACACTTTACTATGTATTTAATTATCACATTTCTAGTGTTATATTTGTATGTCGTCTAGAACTCTTGATTTCAATTGCACCCTCTGTCTCCTATATATATATACCAAGGAGACTTAGTCTTAGGATCATCTTATCACATCTCATATTATATTTTGAATTGGATATATTGTAAAAGAATGTTTCCCCCTTAAAGTGGATTGCAATTCATTGAATTTTTATCATTTTTAAAGCACTGGATCATAACATTTGGTATCAAAGCATTGATCCTAGGGTTTTTCTTCTTCAAGCAAGTCATCTTAGCATTTTCTCTATAAATTTTTTCTGGGATGATTCAGACAACGAAACTTGTAGGTTATTTAGAAGAAATTGCAATGTATTTTTGGTAGAAATTTCAGCTTATGGGTCATTATACTTTAAGAGATACACCATGTAGAAGATAGGGTTTTTGACTAGTCTTGTTAGTAGTCTCTAACAAGTGTTCTGAGTAAAATTGTCATATCTTCTTCAGAGAGGATCCAAATTTAGTAAAACCAATTGCATTTGAAAGAGGATAGTCTATAGTAGTTTTGGTACAATTTTTAGACTCAACTATCAAATATTGGACATGTGGAATTCTATACAAGTTCTCTCTAGAACGATACACATATCAACAAGGTTTGGGAAAGTTACCATAACTTTCACTTGGAACATCAAATTTTGGTCAGACCTATGGAATTTCAGAGAAAACATATTATATTACTACAGACTAAAATTTCAGAATCTGAAGGGCCGAAATTTCAAAAATACATCAGAAGGTAGGTAAGCCAGGAGGACATACTCCAAATTAAGGGTTTGAAAGATATGTAACTGGTCTAGATTATTTTTGGAACAAAATGAAAGAAGATATATTACAATGAAATACACATAAATATTGTCAGAAATAGAGAAATACAACAATACATGATTTCTATTAATGAAAGAAATGTAAAGAGACTATAAAAATACAGAGTGCAAGACTCACTAGAATGGTGGCAACTTTATCTTTGAAAAGAGATGTGACGACTACACTCATTCACAAGAATAAGATGAGTGAAATGAGGTTTTGAAGGTCTTTTTACAATAAACATGAATTCCAAAACCCTAGACATCCAAAAACCTAACCCTAGGAGATGAAGCGCCAAAAGTCATGTGGGCCCCGTTGGGGTAAGTTAGTACATCAACTTCCTAGGGTGTAACTTTTGCATATGATCTCCGTTGTAGGTGTGTGATAGCCCGTTGGAAAGGTATTTTCGAGAAATACACATTATGCCATCAAAATTTGACTTTGCCAATAGTTTAAATGTGGAAAGCCCAAAAATGTTGTTTAGGGCCTCAAAATGGCCCTAGAAGTACAAAAAGATGTACTGAGATGAAAATTGCCAAAATAGGACAGTTGGACTAGATGGGCGGAAACCAATATCCACCTGGATGTTGTGTAGGGATTCAAGACAATGTCAAAAGTGCAGAATACATAATTACAAAGAAGTGTCCCCAATATAGAGAAACGTGCTGAATTGAAAACTGTCAAGATGAGCTACTTGGAATTTGGAACAGGTGGGTGGCCACTAATATCCACCTGGATAAGTTCTCTCCCTTGGAAGTAATGGTCTCCATTGCGTTGAGTGCCCGAGGAAGAGGGGAAAGCGTTTGTTGAATCTGAAGCTTGGTGAGCTGTGTGCCTTGCTGGAGAAGTTGCGATATTTGGTCTATGGAAGGCTGCCGCGAACCTGTTGCTGGCGGGGTTGAATCTGTTCCACCAACCTATTGTCTATGGGATTGATGAGGAATTGTGCAGGAACCATTGTAGGTGAAGAAACAATATCTTCTTTCTCTTCTACAATCTACTTCCGCTGGATAGAAGGTGCCAAGTCTGCAGTGGTTGTAGTGGCCTTTTGTGAATCCTTTGAACAGATTGTGAAGAGGTTGGATTTTGCAGTATGAGAGATTACCTTGCGGCACTGATTTGGTGGAACAATAGTTGGAACTACCTATAGTATCTTATAGATCTGACTCCCCAGAGTAATAATGACACTACGGGGTCGAGACTCATAAAAAACATGACGTTTCCACATATATGGTTGGCCCAAAACAACATCACAAACATCAAGAGGGGAAACATCACATACTACCTCATCCTTGAAGGGATGGATTCCATAGGAAATGCGACACTATTGGCTAAAACATAGATTTCGTCCCGGGCGAAGCCACCTGATGTTGTATGGCTCCAGGTGTGGTGTTGTCGAAAAAACCAACTGTTTGAAAACCTTAGCTGAGATGAGCTTCTTCTGGCTTCCGCTATAAAAAATGAAATGCAACTGGGTCCCCTTCACCCACATTAGTGAATGGAAGAGGTGCCCCCCTCTTCAGAATCTCCTGGTTCTTCTGGTTGAATTATTGCAGTCGTGATAGTAGCAGTGGGGTCTGCATCGATGATCTGTATTTTTTCATTATTTTTTGGACCGGATTCCAATTCAGGGTTCGACTCCTTGTCTTTGATCTCAGTCACTAATGATTTTTTTGAGCGACATTCATCGGTGTTGTGCCAGTGGATTTTGTGAAAGTCACACCATTTCCCAGTGTGATTCTTCCTCTTTCCCTTACCCTTATTTTCCTGTGTCTTGGACTGGTTATTAGGAGGCTATTAGTTAGGGCCGTTTTTATCATGCTTTGGTTGTTGTGGATTTGCAGACTTGAACTCCCGTTTGTTATGGTGCCCAAATTTCTGCTCAATTTTGACAACATATCGATAAGCAACTTCCAGTGATGAGATGTTTAGGAAATCCATTTCGGTTTGGATGTACCTATGCAGAGCCCCACAATATTTCAGAACCAGATGCCACTCAGAGTCTTTGATACCCATCTTAGTATGCAAGGTATGGAAAGCATTTGTGAACTCTGACACTGTTTGGACCTTCTCTTGCCACAGTGTGTTCCATCTCATGTACTGGTCTTCATAGTTATCAACATGGTAATATTGTTCCTTGACGACATCCAAAACAAAAATCCCAAGTGGGATCGACCCCATATATTCCAGATTCCTCTGTGGAACTTTTCTCCCAGTAAGTTTCCCACCAATGTTTGACATGGGGGAGATCCTTGAGGAGTGCGAAGGTGATCTTTTCCTTGTCGAAAAAATTGTGAACAATGAAATAACCTTCTAGCATATTTAACCATTTTTCTAGGGCATTTGCATCTATCTAACCTTCAAATATGGGAATATCAAAGTTAACTTGTACCTTGAAGGGAGAAGTTCCTCCAAAGTGGTTGCTTGAGAAAGATACACATGTTTCTATCAAAAGGTGTTGAAGGACGTGGGAAAAATTCTCCATCATTTCATCCCTTTGTCGCACGAGGGCTTGCTCAAGCAACAAGTTAATAGAATATCCTGCTCCACAATTTTTCTTTTCTTCTGCCATGGAGGGTTTCTTGGGCGTGCAAGAGCGATTTTCCTCAAGAGAGACAAGCTCGAGACCCAACTTGCTATACTTGGACCTCGTTAAGGACATGCATTGAAAAACGATCAAGAGAAACCTGCTCTGATACCACTGATCTAGATGATTTCCAGAATGAAATGAAAGAAGAGATATTATAATGAAACACACATAAATATTGTCAGAAACAAAGAAATACAACAATACATGATTTCTATTAATGAAATAAATGTACAGAGACTGTGGCAACTTTATCTCTGAGAAGAGATGTGACAACCACTCTTATTCACAAGACGAAGATGAGTACAATGAGGCTCTGAAGGAATTTTTACAATAAAAATGAATTCCAAAACCCTAGTCATCCAAAAACCTAACCCTAGAAGATGGAGCACCAAAAGTCACGTGCGTTGGGGTAAGTTAGTACATCAACTTCTTGGGATCGTAAATTTTGCATACGATCTCCGTTTTAGGCATGTGATAGCTCATTGGAAAGGTATTTTTGAGAACTACACATTATGACACCAAAAATATAAATTTGTCAACAATTTGACTGTGCCAATCCAAAAAAAATGTTTTTTAGAGCCTCAAAACGACCCCAGAAGTACAAAAAGATGTAATGAGATGAAAACTGCCAAAATAGGCTAGTTGGACTAGATGGGCGGCCACCAATATCCACTTGGATGTTTTGCAGGGATTAGAGACAGTCTTAGAAGTGTAGAACCCATAATTAAAAAGAAGTGTCCCCATTACAGAGAAACATGCCGAACTGAAAACTATCGAGATGAGCCAGTTGGAATTTGGAACAGGTGGGTGGCCACCAATATCCACTTGGATCAGTAACTTACAATTGGCATTTCTAGTAATTCAAATTTTTGATAAAGATAGAATAGAGGAGTATTATTATTGTTATTCCACTTGGGTCCAAAAACTATGTCAACACCAATTAAACCTCTCGTAGTCTCATCTATAACTCAAGAAGAAAATGCGGACATACATAACAAGCTATCCAAATTGGAGGAAAAAATTAATGATTTGAATGCTAGGTCACTAACAAGGGATGAGTTGGTAAAATCAGAAAGAAAAATTCAAGAAATGGATAAGATGGATGAAATGGAAAATAAGATGAAAAACAAGATGGATGAAAATAAAGAAGAAATACAAAATTCCATGAAGAAAATGCAAAATTCTATGTCTTCCATGATCTTCCAAGCTCTAGATGAGAGACTCCCTAAAGGAGATATCAAAATGAAAGGAAATCACGAAAAAATGTAGTCCTCATGTTGAACAACTTTTCGATAATAAGCAATTTTCAAGTGGATTTAACTCTAATAGTGGAGTTAATCATGGTGGGGGGCCTAAATTCAACTTTCCAAAAATTGAACTAAAGAAGTTTGATGGAACAAAGGTATTTACATTGATGAACCAAATAGAAAAACATTTTCAATTGCATAATATTATGGACGATAAGAAAAAGATTCACGTAGAAACTTTGAACTTCGAGATAAAACCATATCAATGATATCAATGGTATCAATGGGTAGTTAAAAGGAAGCCCACTTCTTACCATTATACTTGGGGTTTATTTACAGGAGACTTAGAAGCACAATATGGGAAAGTTTGGGAACATGACTACAGTCAATTGAGAAGAATCAAGCATGTAGGTGATATTGAAGATTAAAATTCATAATTTCAGGTATTGGCCACAAGGGTGATTGACATAAGTGATGAACATTTGTTGGAAGCTTACATGGGTGGATCAAAACAAAACATTAAACATGAGATTTTATTAAGACATCATACAAATATTATGGAAGCTATGCAATTTTCTTGTCATATTCAAGCCAAGAATAAGGCTACACACAAGTCTATCGTTGGAACATACATGGGAAGTAGAGATATTTTTGGGGTTCATAAGACAATCATGCCTCAACCAACAAGGTTGACACCTCAAAAAATGGATGAAAGAAGAGAAAATGGACTATGTTTCAATTGTGACAACAAGTACAGTAAGGGGCATAAATGTGGGGACAAGAAATCATTTTACATAGACTGTGAAGAGGAAGAAGATCAAGAATTGGAACCACCACAAGATCCAGATCTAGAAGAGACCACTCCAACAATATCTTGTCACACATTGGCTGGCATCAATACTCCACAAACCCTCAAGATACAATGATACATCAAAAAGAGAAAGGTAATACCCATAATTTGGTTTACATTAAAAAGAGAAAGGATACATCAAAAAGAGAAATGTATTGATTGATTTTGGTAGTACCCATAATTTCAACAATTACAAATTAGCAAAATATATCAATTGCTTTGTATATCCAACACGAGAGTTTCAAGTAATGATTGCAAATGGAGGTACCATAAATTTTTCTAGGAAGTGCCACAATATTAAGCTCAACATGGGGGAGTATTTTTTGGATAGTCCCATGATTTCCATCCAAATGGGTGGTGTTGATGTTGTATTAGGGTTCCAATGGTTACAATGATTGGGAACAATGGCCCTTGATTTTCAAGATATTTTTATGAGATTTTCCTTGGATGGAAAGGAAACTGAGCTTAGAGGTATCCTAGGAAAACCCTCTAAGGTGATAAACTCTAATAGAATAAAAAAATTACTCAAAAATAGACACGATGGTGTAATTGCACAATTGTGCCCACTTGATGTTCGAACATCTGTTGAAACACACACTGACATTGAGCGGGGGGGTGAATCAATGTCTGGAACTTTTTACTGCTTTTCACACTTTCATAGATTAACTGAATTAACTGAATAAGATATAAGCATATGGATTAATAATTCATAAACATGTATAACACAAACTGTATGAAGTAGATAAAATATCTTTCTTTTATTTATTTAACTTTAATGAATACAGATAAAATCAATCTTTTAATATCTTCAACTTCAACTGAATATGCGAGATCCAACTCTCTGATACAAGACCGAAATTTTAGTGCTCATATCCAACTGAGAAATGATGAATCCAACCCTCATAACAAGACCCAACTTGCTGATCTCAAATCCAACTGAGATGTGAGGAATCCAACCCTCATAACTAGACTCAACTTGTAAATAGGCACCAACCTGATAGAATGAATGTCCATTCAATCCATTATATATACATATATTTAATCCACCAAGACACTTTCTTTTCACCACAATTTTTTGTTTATATAATATTACAACATGTATATATTGAATCCATGTGTCTTTTCAATATAAAACAATGCACCTCTTCACAATTAATTCTAAGTATTTGTCATTAATCCTTCTATTTCTCTTAACTAAAAAGACTTCAAATCATTTGTAATCTTAATTTGCATTTATTATTTTTTGTTTAGTTTCAAGTTATAGATTTATTAATTTCTATATATAGGCACTTCCTTCAAACCATTTCTGTCCAAATGACCGTGGGCTTAAGACCACAATTTTATTAACCTTAGTTCCTCTTCTCTTTCCTTATTCTTTTACACCGTATCTCTACCTTATCATACACCGGGTGGTACGTCAATACCATATGATTTAAATTTTCTTCCAGAAGTTATCAGATTGAAGGTCTCGTCTAATCCTTGCACAACTTTGTTGGCTTCGGATCATTTTCAAGCCTTGACGATCGACGGTTCCGACTTAGTTAGTCATTGAGGTGGAAAAATTTCATTTATTCCTGGATTTCAGAGATTCGGGACTTTGAGATATTTATGCCTCTTGCTTCCAACTATCCCCAGAGTGGCGAAGTTCTGTTCCACCGTTGATCTTTTCCATGGTCTCATCCAGTGGTCCCGATCAACAAACATGTTGTCTCCTTCTTGCTAACGTCTACACAACTTAATCTGCGCTTCTAAACCTTCTTCATTGATATAACGTGTTGTCTCCTTATTTCTAACGTCTACACTACCCCATTTCTCGTTTAACTTTGACTAATTTTGTTTTTTAGATGATCGATGACTTCGATTTAATATTCAGTTGAGATGTACGATCCTTGTTCACTTTGGGACTTCGACCTTTGCAGTCTTCCAACTCTTCCAGAGAAAATTCCTCTGGAGTGTGTATCAACACTTTCTTGCTTAATATCCTTCACATTTCTAGAAGTTAGGACCGTGGGCTTAGGCACAAAGGAGCTCTTGCTCTTCGGGTATTCGGCTATTCATGACTTCGGCCTAAGGTGCTTTGGGTAGTTTTGCTGGTAGGAGAAGCTGGATATCCCCGAAGGATGTACTCCCATAGTGACTTAGCCTGTTGATGTCACTGTTGACGTGGAATTCGTTGAGTGGCTTCCATGTGTCACCTTGATTCGTGACTTTCGTATACCTAATGTGCCAACTATACCTTGACACTTGTCAATAGTGGATTGGGCCACGTGTCATATTTGTCTTCTGCCACATGTCTTACTTCGTGGCTTCGAGAGTTTTGGCACTTTTATACAATCCTTTGATTATTGTCGAAGTGTTGAATAGATCTACCACCGTATATTTTCAACAATCTTGATCCTATGGCCTTTGTTTATTCCGGAACTCCGGGGTTCGAGAGTTCTTGGTTTATATGACTGTTTTATCGCCGGAGTAGCTCAAGGTCGGAGTTGACCACCTTATTCCTTAGCGTGTTCTGAATATTTTCACTCCAGATCAATGGTTACCGGGTTTTCCTATTCTTCCTCTGATCCGACGGTCGACGAGAGTTCGTGACTTCGGGGCTTCGGCCTTTGGGTAAACTTACATGTTTTAAAGTCCTTTTCGCTGGAGTGGTCAGTGCTAGAGTTGACCACCGATTCAAGGACTCGTATTTCTCCCAAGGAGATCTTAGATCAACGATCTGCATGAGTTTGTTTAATCCCAGGCTTCGGGATATTGTGGTTTACATTGTCCTTCAACTAAAATCGATCGGATGGTCGAGAATTCATCTGAAGTCCCTCCTTGATCTAATGACTAGCGAGATTTCGTGACTTCACGAGTTTGTGCCTCTGCTTTATCTCCAATGTTTGTCAAAGTGGCGAAGTTTCGATGTCCCGAAACTTACGCTATCCTTCCACTTGGCTTTGATCAATGGTTCTAACTCATCTAATGGTTGGGATTACTCTCGAAATTTGAATGGATAATTAGATTTCCAGGATCCTTCACAAGGGATTCTTCTATGTAGGATTTGTCTTATGCGTGATCTGATGGTCAAAGATTTTCTTGATAACTCTATCAATGAACATGATTCTTCCTTGATTCTTTTGGAGTTTTACTGTGGGGATTTCAATCCCGATAACACTTCTCCAATGCACTCTCCCTTCTGATCTTTCCTTAATCCTTTCCAAAGACCTTAACATTGCATGGTATGATTCTGTAAGAACATAGGATCATTGTTGATCCTATCATGATCAACAATGATCACGAATTGCTTCTGCCCCAAGGTGATCTTTCTTTTCCTCTGATTACTGTACATGTTTGACTAATGTTTCCATCAATGACGACACATAATCAATAATGCCAACAATATCCCTTTTTGGCATTGAGGGAAACATATCTGTAAAACAAATAATTTTTCTCCCCCTATCACTGATCTCATTTCCAGGTTGGAGGATTGTACTTTTACTTATACCAAATATTAATACCAAATTTGTTTTATTTTTTTTCTCCCCATTTGACATCAATGACAAAGAATTAATTTTTTAATGTTTTTCTCCCTCTGTGAATGTGCCAGCTGTTATCTCAATGTCTTGGGATTTTGCGTTCAAATACGTAGTCTTATTGATACCAATTTTATTTTTATTTTTGTAGTGATCAAGTCTTTTAAATATAATACATTAACTTCCTCATTTGATGACCAAATTAAATACTCCCACTAAGTTTTTAATGTTTCATAGGGTTTTACTGTCTTGTCCTTTGTCCTAAAGGACAAGGGTGTGAATCTTACTAATCTTCTTGATCTGTTTCTTTATTCTTGTTGATATTATGACATTTCACAAGAATACCATTTATCTATACCAATGAATTTAATTTCCATTCTTCAACCAATTCAATATCTTATTCACAGTCCTTCGATTTGTTAAAATATTGTGTAACTGCAAAGAATATTCTTATCCCCTTTTGTGGATAAAGTAAAAGATAAAATATATTTATTATTCATTAGATCAATCCCCTTTTGTGGATTGATCATGTTGGGCATTGCAATTGACCAAATCCCCTTTTGCGGATTGTTCAAACCCTAATTGTAATATGAAAATTAAGAAGTCAGTCGCCAGGAAAATTAAAGTGGTTCTAACCACCCAGAAAGACAAGTTGGCCCTGCCAGTGAAGAGACACCTCCTTTCAGCGCTTGCCAGTTTGTATAAAGAAAGGGAGCCAACCACTCATTTGTTCACTCACTTAGCTCACTCATCTAGTGTGCAAGTATTGAAGAAAGCTGCAGTTACCAGTTGTCGAAAGAAGGAAGAGAGAGAGGCACATTTCTTGGGAGAGGATATTCTCTAGTGTTTGGTTTATTGTCTTGACATTGTATTGGATATCTATATTAAAGAAGTTTTGCTGGGTTTTCTTCCCCATGAAGGTTCCCAGGATAAATGTTGTGTATCTTGTGATTGTGTTTCTCTCAGTGATCCTATCTATGCTATGGTTATCTAGTAAATTGAAAAGTAACCTAATAATAGCTTAAACTTTAACATGGTATCAAATCTAAGCTGAAGAGATCATATTTCACAGGAAAAAGAAAAACGTCACTATTGCCGTACAAGAAAATTAGGGATTTTTATTAAAGAGGAATTTTAGCCCAAAGATCATCTAGAAAAGTGCACCCTAGCCTAAGGAACTCATTGGCACCTTCAGCGCACCTTTTTGGTGAATAAAACTCTCGGAAAGTGAAACCCTAGTTTTCACCAGTACTAGAAGTACCAGGAAACCAAAAGTACCAGAAAACCAAAAGTACTAGAAAACTAGAAGCACCAGTCCAGAAATTCGTTGGTCAAGTTTGAAGGGGAAAATTTTGGATTTTATGAAATCTAAACACACCATGCTACTCGCCTCAGCCATGCGCACCACCTACTAAGCTCAAAATTCAATTTTGAGCATTTTCATTTTTTGGTCATTTTCCTAGCTCCAGGTAAAAGATATTTGCAAGTACTAAGCCTATTGACAAGCTAGAAGGTGTAGAAAACTTTCATGCCTGGAAGTATAGGATTGCACTCATTCTTGAAGAGAATGACCTAGCAAGATTCATTAAAGAGAATGTACTAGAACCGACCGATGCTGCAGCTAAAGTAAAAGACCAAAAAGACACAGTTAGGGACAATAGAATCATTGCAGATTCTATCAAAGATCACTTGATTCCTCAAGTGGACTCAAATAATACTCCAAAAGAAATGTTTGATGCCCTAACCCGATTATATGAAGGAAGGAACATCAATTTGAAGATTAATCTAAGAATTCAACTCAAAAATAATATAATATGTGCATGTAAGGCAAAATAATATAATATGTGCATGTAAGGCAATCATAAATGCAAATAAAAGGTAAAGGACTTACCTGTACTTACCTGTTGGCTGCAGGTTGGTGTAATCAAACAACCAATGAAGCCAATTCAGCAATGCTCCTTGATACCTGCCTTTGTGCTTCATCATAAACCAAAACAATGATACATCAAGCACAAAAATGTCATGAGTTAGAATATACATCATATCATCGAAAAAGTCAGAATCTAACTCATGGAGGCGGGTGGGAGGGATAAAATCTCGCCAAGTCCATCTCTGAGAAAAGCACTCAATCCTATCCGAGAAAGGGTCATGAAAAAGACAAGGTTCAGAAAACCGACTCAAAGGGCCTGTAAACTGGTTACCTAGGACGTCTTCATGCTCTAAGGAAAGAATTGACAAAAGTTTAGTAGACGACTGGCAAATTATCAAGGGAAAGTTGAAAAATTGATTGGAGCTAGTATTACCCAACCAACCCTTGAAGTCTAGGGTCTACCCAGGAGGAAACTCAACATGAAAAAGGTATTTCCCAACTACACCTTTAATGGGAAGGCAAGGCAAAGTAATAACAGGTGGCTGGGGTGAAAAATCATGAGAATCCTTCTTGAGGCAAACAATATCCTTACTTGTTTTAAAATCTGAGCACAGCGGTGATTGACAATCATCTTTATGAAAATAATCCAAATGCTCAGAAGGGTACCCATCAAAAATCTCAAGGTAAGACCGAAACTCATCAGGAGAATTAGGTACTAGGTCATCCTTGGTTTTTTGAAAAGTACAAGTAAAAATATCATCCCCTTGTTGCCACTGGTCAAAGGTAATCTGTTGCGATAATTGCAAGGGAAACATTTGGAAACGATTTTCAGTGTCAAAGATGGGATCCAAGCCATAACCAACTATATCCCACCTACGTCTCCCAACATGTATGAACTCATCAATATTATCAATAGTGTCACTATCTGTGTCATAGCATGCATGATTTGTAAGACTCAGAAATTCATCCTCCTCCTTTTCATCACAAGTTAAAGCATGATAAAAAACTAGGGGAGGAGGGTAACTTACTGTTTCTTCTTGTGCAGGTGCTTCGATGGCTTTGGTATTTTCATCATGCGTTATAGTTTCATCATCATGAATTGCTTCTTTGTCTTTGATTGCACAACAAGGAACATCCACTTCGTCCAAGGCTTCTATTTCTTCCTCACTTTCTAGATCAAGGATCATGGTGTCATTGAAATCCCTGGAAGGGAAACAACTAACCTCATCTTCTTTTTGTTGTGCAGGAGAAAAGGGCTCTTGGATTGCCTCATCTTGTTCAAGTTCTTGCTCCTCATCCATGTCTTTATTTTGTTGGTCAAAAACTTTTTCCCCTCTCTCTTGCGTGTCTTCATCAAAGGTTTCATGGGAAACTATTTTCATCAGGCTAAGAGCATCCAGGGCATTGGTCCTGGTCAAGGAGAGACTCTTTTCAATTTGTATGGCCATATCATGAGCTTCTGGAAGAGTTTCTGGCTTTTTCTTATTTAGAAGGAAGCTCAAATGTCCCTGAAGTCCATTAGTATAGAGGTAGACAAGGTATCTTTCTTCAGGATGATGGCCTGAAGGAATCTGGTAAAGCAATTTCTGGAATCTAACCCCAAAATCTCTGACAGCCTCAGACTCTGTTTTTTTTATGCCTTCAATCTCTTTCAGCAATGATTGCATATCTTCTATTTTCATGGTCCATTTCGCAAGGAAAACCTCTTCAAAAAGTTCCATAGAATTGATGCTGGCAGCTAGAAGGTTATCATACCATCTTCTGGCCTCTCCATGCAGGGAGGCAGAGAAAAGTCTCATCACCAAATCTTCAGCCTCGTCGCTGACAGGGAAGTGTTGAAAGAATTTCCAAAATCTTCTCATGTGAGACTTGGGACATTCTTCATCGATGCCAGCAAAACGAGGGAGGGAATCCTCATAACTAGGAGGCATTCTTCTGGGATATCCATGGATTTCACTCATATCTAAAGGTCTGTAGCTTCCTGGGTCCCATTGTGAAGTCATTGTTGGCTTCGTCATCAGTGGAGTCGCCAGATAGTTTCCTTGAAACTACCAAAGAATAAGGGGGAAAGAAAGTAGTGGAGTCGCCAGGTAAGCTTGTAAGAAAAGATTTCTGAAGCAAGGCTTACCAAATATTTTTCGTTGAGGAAGATTGAATCAGTGGTCCTCGGCAACAACGCCAAAATGTTATCGCTCAGTTTGTAGGATAGGTTTAAGTAGCTTGAAGGCAAGGCTCAAACTGGCGTAACAGGAGCTTCCCCACCCACTGTCACCTCTATGGGGAGCTCTTTCTATTCAGGGTGGCTAATCCCAAGGGAGACGTCCCTAGTAATCTGGGGTTCTGAAAGGTCTAAAGGTCTATAGGATCAAGATGATGGTTTCTTTTCACAGATTACTACCAAGAAGATAGTCAAAGAGAAGGTAATTCCACTGATAAAGGCACCTGTTTTCGAAACAAGGCAAATAAAACTAAAACGTGCTGCAGTGGTTAGTGCTTCAAAATATTAATGACTATCTTTAATGCATATGAGCAAATAATAAATGTAATTATTGACGAAGTCAATGATTGCTATTAAAGCCAAGACTTATAATATTACTTCCTCAATAAATACAAAAGAGATATTGGCATTCAATGCTTAATATTAAATCCTTGTATTATCACAATGCAATAAATGAGCTCATACATAAATATTGTTTCTGTTGCATCACTATACTACCAAGGGTGACATCAGCCTTAGTTCTAGCAAAGAGGTGGACGTTTTGCAAATTAATTCTATGAAAGAAATCTACACATCAATGCCAAATGCTAGATGGCAGGGTCACAACGTTTTATACCAATTAAGAGATCAAAACAGGTGTGATGTCAACCCTAATCTAGGTTAGGTTAGCTAGACAAAAAGGTGAACGTTTTGCTAATTGGGCCAATGAAATTGCACAACACCTTTATGGCTATCAATGGATGACCTAGCCGCAAGTTTTAGACCAAACAAAAGTTCAAATAAGGCAAGACGTCATCAACTATTAGGGTTAGTTAAGTCACTAGGGTTAGTTAGGGTTTCAATTTAAGAATTTAAAAAAAAGGTTGTCTTTAACATAAAGATCTCAACGTTTTAGGTTTAGACTAGTGCCTTGGGTTAATGGAGTCAAATGGAGAGAGACTAAAGGATTGGAAAGACTCAAACTTAAGGATGAGAGAGTTAGGTTCAATGGTGCTGCAATGGCAGGGCCACCAAATCAAAACCCTAAGGGGAGGAGGCTCATTCAGGTGTAGCTAAAGCTAGGCCTCATGCTCCTCCCTCTTTCCTTAAGACTCTTTGGCAAAAACGGCTAGCTATAAAACATAAATCTATGGCTAAAAAGTGTTGCTTGGGGACAAGGCTTTTCAAAACCTAAGAGTCAAACCCTAGGTGTAAAATCAATTAGGTCTAGGACGTCTTCTTTCTTCAATTTATGTTTCAAACTAACTCAAGAAAAAGAGGAACTAGTGTAGCAATGGCTAGGCTAGGTTCTTCTTAATCAAATGGCTAATCAAGTATTTATCATGGGGACATGAAGCAAGGACCTACTTGTGTGCTTGATCCCTAGGTTTTCAATGATTAAGCAAAACATTAACAATGTAACCATAAAAGTAAGATATTCTACCTACAACCATTCAATCAAGAAGTTTTGCATGCAAAATATACTTACAAATCAATGAAGAGCCAAATCAAACCCTAGTTGTAACACCTTCCGATGATAAAAACACCATATGCATGCCAAAGATAATCCTTCCAATAGTAGCGCCTCACTCCAAAAGCCAAAAATAACCAAGATAAAAGCTAAGAAGAGTCTCTCACAAAAGAGTGAGTTATGTTATATCCAAATGAGGCTCAACGTCCTCAATATATATCATCCTTATGACCTTTAATTAACAAAATAGGTCATTTAAAACAACCGACAAGGTTGACTTAACAATACTTCATTATTTGTCACATTAAATGCTAAAATGTCAAAAATGAGCTAAAAAGGGAGACGTCAGGCCCCTCTGAGGGAGACGTTGGCCCTTTCAGGGCATCATCATCATCCAGAAGGAAAAACGTTGGATCCTCTGGGGCTCCGGCAACCTGCCACATGTGCCAAATAGTCCTAGCACGATGCCACATTCTACAGAAATCGTCCAGCCTGCCTTGGGTGGCGTCCTGTCCATCAAAGCCATCCCCCATCTGTAGGGGTCGATCCCCCCTAGGTCAAATCTCTGCCACAGTGTCCTAGTGAGGGCGTCCTTCTGTCTTCTTCATGCAAGGGCTCATCATGACGTTGTCCTGCCTCTGCCATCTCAACAACCATCTGATGGGCTCTTCATCCCCATGGAGGTCCGAGCTAATCATCTCCCCATGTGTACCGGTCCTCTGGTACCTATCTGTCGGGCATGGTCCTGCACATCAAAGACTACGCCCTCCATGGGCTCATCAGTCCTAGAGATCATAGCAATGTAAATCATATTTCATTATTAAAGTTATCAAATATATGCATGAAATCCCTAACATATCATCTAAGAGCTCAAAGATATTACACAGATCTACTATACAAAGCTAAGGAAACCAACAGGACAACCTATTGGGCTAATACCCACAAGAAATGGAAAGTTTCCTCAAAAGATCATTCAAGCCATGTTTAATGAGATGATATGGTTTTTAGGGATGTCCAGTCATAGTAAGACCAAGGGCTGGTGTTGTCTGTGGGTGCCTTTGTAAGAGGCGAGCTGTACTCGTCATGGATGCATTTTTTCCAAGCCCTTTATTGCCTTCATTTTCTTTTATTGCTTTTTCTTTCTTTTTTACTACAAGGTCTGACCAGAGGACACTGCCTTGGCCTGGTGGCCAGAGATGACAACGTTACCCACTGGTATCTTTGCAGAAATGATAAGGCTGGCTCGTGATGAGACCCCCTTTCCATTGGCCATGCAACCAAAGGTCACTGGCCTAGCTTGGTGACCATATAGTGGCAATGTCATACTGCTAAATACCTATGAACATAATGGGCCGGCTCGCAATGAGACCTCCCATCCTCTTGGTTAGGTCTTGTTTTTATTATTATTTTTCTTAGGGTCCCTTTAGTTTCTTATCGAGAGGCTTTTATTTTCCTTCTCGGGGATCCCCTGGGCGAAGCATCTCTAGGTTTTATTTCCTATGGCTTTTATCTTTTATCAGATACTTTTACCCCCTGGGCCTTTAGCCCCTTCTTCTCACAAGACAAAGTGTAACCCTGAAAGGTCATCCTAATGAACAGACTAGGGGAATGGGATGGATGAGCGGGGTATAAGATGTAAATATGATAAGATGGTGGGAGCGGACGATGGCTTTGCAAATCCCCCTTGGTGGCTAACAAAGACCCATGAATATCATCTTGCTAAGTTACCCAATCAATCACCCCAATAATGGTCAAGTGGATTAGTGTAAGATCCAAGTAGTCATCAGAAATGAAAGGAACCTACTGAATATATAAGAAGGTCATAACAATCAAATATGACACATACAATGATACCTCAGACCAATTACCTCATAGAGCAAGAGTCCTCTCCGATGCAGGCCTAGGCCGATGGTGATGGAAACTGCTACTGCTGACAGGACAAATCTGACGAAGAAGAAGAAAGATGGGCCCTCCAGGGCCATGCTCAAGTCAATCCCGCTCTCAGTACTCCATGTCTAGGACCATGTGGGCCTCGAGACATGATCTCCTAGTTATCCCTAGATATCGGGGATAACAGGACACTTCTCGTATGATTGTCCTCAAGGAAAAGGGAAAATAAAACATCAAGCACATGTGGCATAGGAAAATGAATCTCCTCCCTCAAATAAAGCTTTAGTAGAAATTTAGGATTATTTACTTTAATTTGAGGATAATAGATCTGAAGAAACATAGCAAATGGTGGAGTCCGTGGAGCCTCCCCACACAAAAACAAAAGAAATGTATTCATGTTTATTTTTAGTATCCTGTTTACTTTAATACTTTATCATTAAAAGTTATATTTTTGTGAGAATGTTAATTAACCTCGTTTTATCTCAGTGTCTATGTAGACTTATCAAAGAAGAGGATAAAGAAAGAGATAAAATATTTATTTCAGGTATGATCACTCATGAGAGTGACAAAGGTATGTGTTTAGCTATGATAGTAAGTGAAAATTTGGTAATTTCATAGCTAGAGTGAAACAGAGTTCAAAAGTCTTATTCATAATTAGGGTTTCAAATGTGTACATGGTTAAACAAGTTTTGATTAAGAAAAGATGTGTACTACTATGATAGAAATCATGATATAGTTTTATTTGATTACTTCATATTGTTATTGACTGATTGGATAAGTGACATATCTCATACAGCATACTGTAAGTAAGTTTACAGGTCTCAAAAGAAATAACTTATGCCTTGACTTGTAGAAGTTAGACAACATGAGGAGGACTTATGATATGGTGACAATCAGTAAAGACCAGACAATATCCAATATTTATATAGGAGCAGGAGGCTCCTAAAGATGCAGAACATAAATGTTCAAGATGAAGAGAAAGATGGATACTCAGATATAGTTGATGAGATGCAGGTAACTACATGTTTCTCCAATACCATTCTTATAGATGTAGAGGGAACATGATAATCCAGTATGAAGTTAGAAAGAAAGAAATGTTCAAACTTAAGAAAGCACCCATGATATTATAGAAGAAAACTTCAAGGATGATGATTATAAACTCTTAGTTTGGTGCAAGAGGGAGCTATGTCTCCAAGTTTGAAATGGAGGATCGTGATTTGGAGCAGTTAAGAAAGCAGATGGATGGTGCCCATATATTTTGATCAAGATGAAAGTTATCGAGTAGATGGATGGTTCCCAACAGATGGGTAGCATGGTATTATACCATGGAAAGATTTTGGACCACAAGAGAAGGAACGAGCGATCCCACGGGTAGACCTTCGAAGGAAGATAACTTTGTAGAGAAGGAAGAGACCTTCGTAGAGAAGGAGAAAGAGAATAAACCTTCATAGAGAAGGAATAGACCTTCGTAGAGAAGGGGAATGAGAAATTTGTCAAGATTGGCCTCTATCCAAGTGTTGAGTTTTGGATACTCTAGGGACATGCTAGAATACCCTCGTAGAGAGGGGCGTGACCACCCTCGTAGAGAGGAGTGTGGATGTTTCTCCAAGGGGTAGTGGGTAGATACTCTCCTCTGGCCAAGGATTGAGTAGCCTGGAACAAAATCCTTGACCATGTGGAATGGTTAGTTGGCTCTTGAGGTTTGTGTCATGATCCTGCGTGGATCATGGAAAGGGAGTCTAGTCTTGCTTAGGCTATCATCTTAGCTTCTCTAGTTCATGTGGGATGACTAGGAGTGAAGCTATGGTAGTAGTCCTCTCTAGTCAATGGGTGAGATAGATGACTACAAGAGAAGGGAGAACATAAAAGGAATGGTAAAACTCATAGAATATCTTATGTGTGAAGATAATAAAGATTATCTTCTGTGTGAAGATGAAAGAAAGAAAGAGTATCTTCTGTGTGAAGATGAAAGAAATAAATAGTATCTTCTGCGCGAAGATAAAGAGAACAAAACTTCCGATGATTTATGGATATGCCAGTCGGTGATTGTGATGCTATATGACCAAGTGGATTATATTGATGCCTCCTGTTACCCAGTTGATGATGTTTCCCAGTTGATGTTGTTACCCAGTTAATGATGTTGCCCAGTTGATGATATTATCCAGTGGATGTTGTTACCCAGTTGATGATGTTATCTAGTTGATGCTATTGTTCAGTTGATGATGACATCTAGTGACCTGCCAAAAGATAAATAATATCCTTCTTGTTAAGATGGAGTGTTAAAATATTGTGTAACTACAAAGGATATTCTTATCCCCTTTTGTGGATAAAGTAAAAGATAAAATATATTTATTATTCATTAGATCAATCCCCTTTTGTGGATTGATCATGTCAGGAATTGCAATTGACCAAATCCCCTTTTGCGGATTGGTCAAACCCTAATTGTAATATGAAAATTAAGAATTCGGCCCCTACACAAATTAAAGTTGTTCTAACCACCCAGAAAGACAAGTCAGCCCCATTAGTGAAGAGACACCTCCTTTATGCGCTTGCCAAGTTGTATAAATAAAGGGAGCCAACCACTCATTTGTTCACTCACTTAGATCACTCATCTAGTGCGCAAGTATTGAAGGAAGCTGCAGTTACCAGTTACCGGAATATGGAAGAGAGAGAGGCGCATTGCTTGGGAGAGGATATTCTCTAGTGTTTGGTTTATTGTCTTGGCATTGTATTGGCTATCTATATTAAGGAAGTTTTGCTGGGTTTTCTTCCCCATGAGGGTTTCCCAGGATAAATTTTGTGTATCTTGTGATCATGTTTCTCTTAGTGATCCTATCTATGCTATGGTTATCTAGTAAATTGAAAAGTAACCTAATAATATCTTAAACTTTAACATGATTATGCAAAAACCAAATTCAACTTTTGTCCCTTAGAAATAAGATTGAATTTGTCCACTCATCTGTTGTTTGTTAAGTCCTCTTCATAATTTTTTCCATTCTTTTGGAAATTCCTCATTGGGTTTAGATCATACCATACTTTAGTAGTATTTTGTAGTACTTACACCAAATCACGCTGTAAAATCCTTCTTCCTTTTATTCACATTTTTTGTTCAGGGGAAATTTAGTAGTTCATGAAAATAACATTGGAAAACTTCCAAGATTTTCACTGCTCAATATTTTTGGTTGATATGCTATTGAATATTCATCACTATTTTGTGTAAGTGAAACTTCTTCATTTTCAGGTGCCAAATCATCTCTCTTGCTTTCTATTTTAGATTTTCTTCTCCATACATTTTCATGATATATTTTGTTTGTAGGATCTTTCTTTTCTAGATTTGTTATTTGAGACTTGTCATATATTCTTTTCTTCCAACATTCATTAGATTTTGTTCCTGACTTGTATGAATTATTTCTCATGGATTGACTTCTTGATTTTCTGCAGTTTTGGGGTTTGTGACCAAACCTATCACAGTTGTAACATCTCATTGTAGGGAAAAATTTTGTTGTGTTGCCAACACAATTGCATCTCCAACATCTCATTGAGTTATTAGACCTTCCTGAAATTTTCTTTTCAGGACTCTTGCATTCCAATGCTTTGTGACCAAAGTTATTACAAGAAAATCAATAACCATTGAAGATGTTTCCATACTTGGGTCTATTGTGACATGATAAGTTTGTCTTTTGATATATTTCTTGTTTTTGACTTTTATAACTTCCTTGCTTGACAAAGTTCATGGTTTATTTTAGTTTTGTGGCTGTACCTTTTTATTTTGAAAATTATGATCCTTTATCATGTTTTTGAATGGTGCTCCATTTTCCACCTTCTTATTTCTTATTGTATCCAAGACCGATTTTTTCATCAGCTGGTCTTTGACTGTTCCAGATCCTATCTAGGATAACTTGGCTATTCTGGAATTTGACAGTTTCTTTTGTCTTTTCATTCTTATTTTCAAGGTTGATAACTTCCATTTCCAACATGTGACATGTTTTTTCCTTTTTAGTCAACTTAATATTCAAGGCTTCTTCTTTTCTCTTAGCTCCTTCATGTTGAGTCTTTAGATTGATGACTATCTCTTCTGTATCATCCAAGACTTATGTGCAATTATTAGTTTTGTCATATGTCTTTAACTCT
The DNA here is from genome assembly GCA_032191745.1 of Picea mariana. Lineage (NCBI taxonomy): Eukaryota > Viridiplantae > Streptophyta > Pinopsida > Pinales > Pinaceae > Picea > Picea mariana. Next base: position 27,341 of record JASDQU011026576.1, read on the forward strand.
TATATATATTTTGTGTTAGGGTCCTAACCCGCACATAGGTAGATCAATATATTCAGATGTAATAAAGGTTAATATTAATAAGGCTTTTCAATAAAATAGAATAAGGCAGATGTAAGAAGACCTAATAGAAGCTTCCGCTTCTAGAAGGATCTTCCTCTAGATGCTTTTCTTGATAGACATATTTAGTATAAATAAGGGTCGAGGGTATGAAAGCCCTAGCTTGGAGATTATTGTAACAGAGCACTGCTCGACTGGAGGTTGCCCCCTCAAAGAGGCTCGTGAACATTGCTTTCTGAATCAAAGTGTTATTTCTGTTGTTGTTCTTATATCATTACTGTGTTATTGTGGAGATTATGCTGGTTATATTACTGTTATTTTGCCATTTCTAGCATTTTATTTCTGTTCTGCATATTTATTATATCTGGTATCTTGCAAGTGGTATCAGAGCACTTTCCTTGGCAGAAATTGTGGGATTTTTTTTCCAGGGTAGAGACGTATTCCAGTGTCTTTAAGCCATAGAGATATGTGGTTATGCACATAAACCCGCGGTTGAGAGATTCATACATGCAGGAAATACAAGTGGTTCTTAAGCGCACATTTGTTGGCCACCCTTGTAACCCCTGTTGGTACCCCTTCGAGTGGTAGCGCATCAGAAAACACCTATGTACGGATCGACCTAGATTTCCTGAAGCCCTCTTTAGATAAACCTATCGGCCACTGGACTGCTATAGTGTCACCGAGAACAACACTTGGGAAGATACTCTCTAGTACCTGGGTATTCAGGTAGTATGGATAAGGGTACGATCTATCCTCCTTAGTTAGTGCCCTGAGATATTGGGCCGAGTACTATTGTTGGACCCCGTATGTATATCAGAGAGCTATAGCACAGGGAAAACCCTTGAATACCTAACCCTTGGGGGACAAAAACATAAACAAATTAAAACAAACCAGATCTATTGCCGCGCAATGGTGTTCGGGTTGCCAAGTAAATACACATTTCTTTCTGGTTAATCATTTGGGGATTTCATCACTGAAGTATTCTTCAGACTAGAGTATAACTTCACAGGTGTTGAAAAAAAAAAAAAGAATTTGGAATTTTTTTCACCATTATTTGAGACCTATTCCATTGGATTCATCTCTTCGCCCTTATCACATTCATCCATATCATTTTTTCGGAAAAATTTTTGATCCCGTTCGCCCCTTTCAGTTCACCCATCCTCATGGCCCATACCCGTAGCCAAGATCTCGAAACTCGCTTCAACACCTTGCAATCTGGTTTCCTCGAGACCCAAAAAGAAGTGAAACAACTCAATGCTACTGTTGCCTCCATCGATTCATCCATCAATACAACCATAAATACAACCATCCAATCCTCAATGGAGGAAGTCAAACAAGAACTTACCACCTAGCTTGCATTTGTCTTTGCATCACTCTGCACCAAACTGAAGATCCCTATAGATGACCCTTCCTCTGAAGCACCTCCAAATATCGAAGGCAAACATTCCTCCCATTCCCATACCTTTCAGCCCCATCACTTTCAACGTGACCTACGCCTTCCGCGGGTGGATGTGACCAAATTTGATGGCTCAGACCCCACTGGTTGGGTCACCCAAATGGAACATTATTTCTCTTTATACGACATAACAGATGACTTGGCCAAACTCCGGTATGGTGTTCTCCATCTAGATCAAGAACGTTGGCAATGGTGGCAATGGAGAAAAACTTCCTGTCAAGGGTATATTGCTTGGACCCAATTTGTGTTTGAGCTTTATGAACGCTTTAACATGGACACCAACTATTTGGGCCATTTGACAAAGTTGAAACAATCCAGAACAATAGAAGACTTCATAGCTGTCTTTGAGTGCCTGGCTTTTCGAATAGAGGGCATGACTGATGCTTTCTTTCGAGAATGTTTTATTGGTGGCCTCAAGGAGGAGATTCAGGCCCATGTCCTCATGGATCGACCCTCGAGTTGGGTGGAGGCTACTAAAAGAGCTAAAGAAGCACAACAGGTTGTATCCTCTCAAAATTGAAAACCTTCCTTTATCCCTCGCCCTAAACCCATCACTCCCACTACCCCCCCCGCCCCATTAAAGATCCAAAAATTGACCAGGGCTGAAATTGTTGAACGCCAACTCAAAGGCCTTTGTTATAATTGTGATGATAAATATTTCCTGGGCCACAAGTGTAAAGAACAAAAGATTTTGATGGCCATCTCTAAGGATATTTCGGAAGAGGATGTTGAAACTCCCCTTGTGTATGAGTCACTTGAATTCTCTCACTGGCTTCTCCACTCCCCAAACCCTCAAGTTAATCGATTGCATCAAGCATCAGAAGGTCATCATTCTGGTTGATAGTGGAAGCATCAATAATTTTATTCATCGCCGCATTGCCCAAGAAACTCATTGCTACATCCATGCTGTCAAAAATTTCCAAATCATGATTGCCAATGGTGGTTCCATGAAATGTGGAGGGCGCTGTGAAAATGTGCGTCTCCATATCGGTGACTACCACCTAAAATCCCATATGTTTGCTATCGACATGGGTGGTTGTGACATTGTGCTGGGTGCAGACTAGCTAAGAACTTTGGGTCCCATTCTCATGGATTTTAAGGCATTAACCATGCAATTCAACTAGGAAGGCCACCAATATAAATTCCAAGGCATCATTGCTGGTTCACCTGAGGTCATTAGTTACCATCGCATGGAAAAGCTACTCAAAAAAGGTCATTTTGGTGTCATTGCCCAACTCCATGCCATACAAGCAACAGAGACACCCCCGCTGTCGCATGACATCCAAGCCCTCCTTTCTAAACATCAAATGGTATTTTCCACTCCCCAAGGACTCCCTCCTTCCCACAGTGTTCATGATCACTCCATTCCCCTTGTACCCGGAATCCTTCCTCCCAATATCTGTCCCTATCGCCACCCCTTTTCACAAAAAAATGAAATTGAGAAAATGGTCCAGGAACTCCTTAATGCAGGCGTTATCTACCCTAGTACGAGCCCTTACTCTTTTCCTATAGTCATGGTCCTGAAGAAAGAAGGTTCTTGGAGAATGTGTCCTGACTTCCGTGCCCTCAACAAACTGACCATTAAAGACAAATTTCCCATTCCTGTCATTGATGACCTCCTGGATGAATTGAGTGGTGCCCAATTCTTTACTAAACTTGATCTTTGCTTGGGTTATCACCAGATACGTATGAAAGAGGCAGACATTCCCAAGATGGCCTTTCACACTCATGAGGGCCACTATGAGTTTTTGGTCATGCCCTTTGGCTTGTGTAATGCCCCCTCCACCTTCCAAAGCCTCATTAATCATGTCTTCCATCCCAAAGACTCTCAAAAGCTTGCGTGGATTTCTGGTCTTAATAGGGTATTATCGCAAGTTTGTTAAGAACTATGAAAAGATTGCAGCACCTCTCACTGCTCTCCTAAAAAAGAACTCTTTCACTTGGACTCCAACCGCTGCTCAAGCTTTTCAAACCTTGAAGATGACCATGTGCACCACTCCGGTTCTGGCCCTTCCTGATTTCACAAAGACCTTTGTGTTGGAATGTGATGCCTCAAGGAAAGGAATCGACACTATCCTTATGCAAGAGGGTCACCCTTTGGCATTCACCAACAAACAACTGTTTGAAAGGAATCTGGGCAAACCCATTTACGAAAAGGAAATGTTGGCTATTCTACATGCCGTTGATCTGTTGTTCCCTTATCTCTTGGGGCAACGCTTCCAAATTAAGACCGACCATCAAAGCCTCAAGTACTTTCTGGAACAATGCATTTCCTCCCCGGAGCAAAAAAAATGGGTGACTAAGCTCTTTGGATATGATTATGAGATCATTTACAAGAAGGATAAAGACAATGTAGTGGCGGATGCATTGTCCAGAAAATATGAAGAAGAAGGATCCCTTTCTTCTCTTTCCTTCATTGTACCCGATTGGCTCCAAGATGTGCACCATGAATGGTTTCAAGATCCCAAAAGTTCGCATCTAATCTAGCAATTGCAGACCAAGGCTCCGACTCCCCCAGGGTACTCTTGGCTCCATGATGAGCTTTGATACAAAGGCTGTTTGTATTTAAGTAAACAATCAAAGCTTAAATCCACGACACTTTTTGAGCTTCATACTACACCCACAGCGAGGCACTCAGGGTTCACCAAAACATATGACACGGTCAAACGTTCTTTTTTCTGGGATGGTATGAAACAAGACATCCGTAATTTTGTTGCTGAATGTGAGGTGTGTCAACGCAACAAGGGAGAAACAGTCAAATCTCTGGGCACACTACAACCGCTTCCGATTCCGCTTGCTATTTGGAAGAATATCTCTATGGACTTTATTACCGGCTTACCCAAATCGGGGAGTAAATCAGTCATAATGGTGGTTTTGGATCGCCTTTCCAAGTATGCTCATTTCTGTGCTCTTCAACACCCATTTATTTCATCCATGGTGGCTCAAATTTTTATGGACCAGGTCTTCAAGATTCATGGCATGCCACACTCTATTGTTTCTGATTGTGACCCAACTTTCACAAGAAATTTTTGGCAAGAATTGTTTAAGCTACAGGGCACCCAATTACACCTCAGCACAA
>JASDQU011026577.1:31996-52270 GCA_032191745.1 Picea mariana
CCCATGCCTAGGGGTAACTAGAGGAGATCATGTCTCATGGCCCACAATGAAGATAGTGATTTTGACAATGATGATGATTGGCATGTCCACTCATGCATCCCATCAACCCCTCTCAAATGTCTCTTTCACTCTTTATTAGAAAAGCTCGTCACATCCAATCAGCACAGTCTTTGGGAGAAGTGGTCCATCATCATCATGAGGTACATTAGCCCGTTTTTCACATGAAGTGTTTTGCTTAATATACTAGGCATGTGAATGAGGATCATTGGTTGAAGTTGGATAATGAATCATAAGCTTGAGAAGTTATGCTTGTTGCGTGCTCATAGAAATAGACCAAAAGATTCCATAAGCCATGAAGTAAGCCCAACATGTTTCGCTATCATACTTACTCTTGAAGGATTTATTTTCTTTCATGCTTCCCTCGGGATGTATCCCTCTACTTGGGTATTTTCTTCCTTTCTTTGGTTGGCACGCCTAATAGGGTCCGATGATGGTCCTCCCATACTAAAACTTGCCAACTTACATAAAGTCTTGAGCTAATGAGAAGTTTGAAGGGGATACTTGATGTGAATTGTTGATGTGGCTTCTATGTTAAATGACGACTCACTTTATATGATCTAAGGACTCTTATACATTKTGAACATTGGTCTTGCTTGATTCCATAACTTTGATTGATCTGGTTGCACCTGACATGGTTCTTTGAAGAACGTCCCTTGCTTTCACCCGAGATGTTGTGCATTTATTTGCATGATATGACACATGTGATGCAGAGAATTGAGTCATTTTATGGCTTGACATACTTAGACACATGATCCCACATCTTTTGGACCTTGGACGGTGGACAAATGGGCATGCATTTGACAGATATGGTCGTGATGGTACACATATGGAAAAAAAGCACACACTTTGGACAATGCACCCACACCTTACTCAACCACTTGATGGAGGACAGTGCACTTGGTTTGGCTTAGACACTACTCAGAGAGGTGGTGCATGATCATTCCACCTTGGACGATGGCTCTCTCACCCTAATGTTGGGTTCTTTGATGATGACATCATGTTTTAGGGTCTGATTGAGATGATGGGGTTTGGTTTCCATTTGGAAACCATATGGTGATTTGAGATGTGACATGGCACTCTTCCAGCTCGCTTGCACCTTGGACGATGACATATGGCCTTGGGAGGCCCAAATTCACCCTTTGGAGGCTTGACATCACCATATGTGTGACCTTATGATGGTTTCTTTGCATGATTTATCATTTGTAGAGGCTATTGAGGGGTCAGCCCCACTTGTAGCATGGATTATTATTGTTTTACACCTTTATGTGGACATATGTGCTAGGGATGCCTCATATAAATGAGGCTAGCCCTCAAACTCATTTCTCATGATCACAACTCCTCACACTTATGAGGGATGTCTCCTAAAAGTTCACTCTACTTCTCTTGTTCTCTTGGAGTCTCTTGTGCGCACTATTGGGGTGATGTTTTGATGGTTGTTTCTCTTGTTGGTGGTGATCTCTTCAAGAACTAGGGTTTCCTCATGCTAATATGCCTAGCTAGTAAGTGTTTACCTTCATTGCATGTGATGTTTCTTGGTAAATATTGGTAATTTTCTCTATAAGAGTGGTAATTTTGCATGTTATCTTGATATTTTCTGAAATCTTGAAACCTTGAGGAAGGATTAAGAGTGTTTATCCCCTTCCCTTGTTGTTTTTTACCTTGACTAGTTGAAGCATTAAAGATTTGCCTTAAGGTTTAGGAGTTGCTATCCCCTTAAGGTTTATCTTGGCTAGGTTTTGGTTCTAGGGGTTAGGAGTGGCTATCCCCCTAAGTTCAAGACCTAGTTACATTCAACTTCCTTGCTAAACGAATTAGAGAAAGTGGGATGACACCTAGGGTTTATGGGTGGATAAACCTTATTGGCTTCTTCCTTTGAGATTTGACCTAGTTCTATGAGTGGATAGCTCTAGGGATCAAACCTTTACCTTCTCTCTTGCTTGGCCTCCTTGAATGCATTATCTTGACTCCATTTTCCCTAAGAAAGTAGAAGGCACTAGTCTTTATGCTTGTGATACTTAATACTCTCAACAACTCTCAAAACCCTCACTTAAATTTAGCTTTATGACATCATTGACATGTTAATTATACCTCAATGCTTTAAATAATCATTGGTTAACTTATTGTTATCATAAAGTGAATGCTATAGCCATTAGGGCTTCTATTTTAATGCTTGTGATTTGAAACTATCACTGATTTTAATGCTCGTTTTTCTAAAAATTATTATAAATTTTCTATTACTATAAGGCCTAATGATGCTTGTTCTTTGATTTTCTATCTTGAGGCATTTGATGGCATTTTGGGTATTTTTCTTAGGAATAAGGAACCTAGAACTCTGGAGGAGGCCTGGGTTGTTTCTATTAAGTTGGAAAGAGATTTTATGGAAGCCTATGGCTTCATTCTGATCCATGACTTTCAACTACCAATTGTTAAAACAATGTGGGAAGTTTGTTTTATTGAAGATGAACCACAATTTGCACTATATCAAGTTCCCAGAGATGAATAGGAGGGTTATAACGCAATCTTAGATGATCCAAAACCAATAGTTTCATTGTTTGAGTCACATGCGGAGTTCCAAGAAGATGAAGGTGAAGATTTGAATACTCAAGAGTGTTCATTGGTTCCTCCCATTAGTGAAGATGAAAAGTTTCAAGAGGAGGAACCACAGGCTAACCAAGTTGAAATCAGTCAACAAGAGTTTTCATCCTTGCCTATCACAGTAGTGGTCCAAGAACAAATTGATCAAACACCACTACAGTAGGAGGATCCACTTTTGGTTCAACCAAAAGATGATAGCCCTTTCACTTTTTCTACTATTTCTCATCCTGAGGTTTTTCTTCAGGATCCTGAGATTGATCACAGTTAGGATATAAAAGTTCGCCATGACCCAGTTGAGCTCAGGATGATGGAGGTGTTTCAACATGTAGATTCTAGGAGTTTCGACTCCCATGCATTCATGCTTATTACTGTTGAAGTACCATGTGCTAGATCCCAACCAATAGCCTTCAATCAACCAGAAGCCTTCAATCAACCAACACCCTTCAATTATTCCTTCTTTGGCAAGTACATCAAGGCATCTTTGGGTCATATGAGATTTCATGGTTGGTCCCCCTGGAAGGTTGACTTTGTTGATCTCTCTCGTCGACTAATCATTTGGCTACATGCTTACATTGGCCCTTTGAGTATGATGATTTAACCATGGCATATTTGAGGTAAAAACAATTGGGTCTAGGGTAGTTGTCTTTCTTTTCTGCATGGTCATTTTAGTATTTCCTTCTTGCTGATTTTTTACAGTTTTAGGACAACAATCTACATTTTCCTTGCAGCGTCTTTTCCCTTCAGTATTTACTTCAGTATTGTTCGACTTCAGAACATCTTTCACAGTGTGAGTTTGTGCTCGTACTTTAGGACCCATATACATTATTGGTACCGTTCCTTCACACTTCACAGGCGTTTACATTATTGACATCTAACAAAGTGACTTTCTCCCTTGTGTCGACATCAACACATTTACCATGGGGAGGAGTGTACATATTGAGTGGTAGCAGGTAGCTGATTTGGATGAGACCCCTTGGGTTTCAATTTTCAGTGTGAGGTTTATATACTTTGAATTCATGGCCCATTGGACAAGCTTTGGTATCACAGGTCATCTTAAAGGGATTTCTTTGTCAGCTTACAGGGCCTTCTTTCCTTCCAAACATTTACAGGGGCACATTTTGGTACATATCTTTTCAGAGAATTATCGGTACATCTTACAGATTTCTCACAGAGAATTTAGTTGTACAGACACAAAGATTCTTATGGTTCTTGACATCCCACAGGGGGATCCCATCCCCTTGAGTCGCCATTGTTAACCCCTAGATTTTCACCCTTGAAAATCTTGAGAGTTAAGGGCTAGCATGCACTATTTTGGCTGGCATTCTGAGATTCTCCCAAAGTTTAGCACTTGTGTTAAGCAAGAGGTTGGTTCCCATCAGAGGCAAGTATATGATTGGTACATGGTTGTTTGGTTTAGAGTTAGAGTTGACTTGGTTTCCATGCATTTTGAGAGAGATGTCTACATATAGCAGGTGTTGCTATTTTTTAGGAGACACGGTTTGAGTGGGTCTCTTGACAATTTGGAGCGCTTCTTAGCATATAGGGAGAATCCTTGCATGATTCTAGGCTCGATGGAACTTTTTTGAGCAATGTGCGAGAGATTTCTATTTTTAGAAGGTTTTGTTCAAGCCTCGAATTCAAATTCTGAGTGTATATTGTTGATCCTTGAAACATTCAAAGTCTTTTGGATCTTTTCCGAGATGATTTGGCACAAATTACTATTTTTAGCAGGTTGAGTACCAGGGCTCGCATGTCAATTCTGATTGCATATTCGAATTCCTTGCGGAAAAACAAGTTCAATGAGTATAAAGTCAAAGGCATTTGGACAACTTTATTTTTTAGCAGTGTCTATTTTTAGACAGTGACTTGTGGCAGTGGTTTCCCAGTCTTCCTGGATGATGTGGAGAGTTTCCTAAATTTTAGGAGCTGGATTCTATTTTTAGAAAATTCTAYATTTAGCAGGTATGGTTATCATCCATGTAGTGCCAAGTAGCACCCTCAGAGGTCGACATGTGGCAGATCTACAGAGTGATGTGGCATCCACCTAAGCATAGGACGCATATTTACAAGACTTGAGCATGTAATAAATAGTTAACTAAGAAAAGGAAGTCACATAATTGGGCCTAAATTTCACCGTATATTCCTCTGTATAATCATATTTCCACTTGCTGAAATATCCCTAATCTGGATGATCAAGGTATTTTCTACTGTTCTACTGCTCTGGCGTGTAGATCTGATACACTGGGGGTTTATGGATGCGTTTAGATGGGTGATTGAGATGTTCTTCATTTATTGTGTTTGCATGTTGGTTATTATGGTTGCATGTCGGTTATTACAAGTGTGTTGCCGTCCTAATGCACACTTGCCAACGTGAGCTAAGTCCAACTCACTTAGTGTGCCCTCAGAGACACAATGTCTAAGTTCCAAGTCCACATTGTCGCCTTGACTGGAACTTCTTCCTTATAGTCTTACTCCTAGGGAATCCAAGGGGGGTAGTCCCTAGTTACTAAGTTAATTTTAATGTTAAGGTTCTAGGAGTTAGTTTTAATTCGTTATAGACCAAAGGGGAAAACTAGCCTAAGATGATCAAGCAGCAAATGCAAAGTGCAAGTCTAATCTACATGAGAGTCAACCCTTTCCCTAAGTCCACTAAGACTAGTGCCTAAGGTTGGGAAATGGGGTTGACTAAGGTTTGAGGGTGGTTCAATTACAAAAGTTTTACAATTGATACAAGTTAAGCTACCCCAAACCACAAGATACAATTATAAAAAATAATTCTAAGTATTACAAAGATTACACCATTTACAAACTAGATACAAAGATACATCAATGAGATACAAAGATACACCAATTAGATACAAAGATACACCAATGTAAGTGAAATACACAAAGGCTAAGAATGCCCCAATGGAACTTACTCCATTGGACCACCTTCATTGGCAACAATCACAAAAGCACTCAAGGATCAAAGAAAGTAATTCCTCCCCAAGTGGGATACTCAAAACTTCTTTGATCCACACCACAAAGATAATTGATCCACAAGATATTCAAGATTATAATCCAATGTTCACATAAGCATGAAAGACATAAACATGTAGCTGCAATAGATAGATATAACAATGAAATATTCCACCAGTTATGTTTGCTTATGCATACATCTAATACCCCCCAAACATACACAAGTGATCTATGCAACTAAGTGTTTAGGAGTTTCTTAAAGATTGATTTATTTTAATTTCCCTTCCCCCTAACTAGGTGTGTGCTTCAAGCTTCCTCCTCCCTTGGCCAAATGACTGTCTGGTGCTCAAGATAGTAAGCCTAACAAGACCTTACCCTAGCTTCCTCGGTCAGCCCTGACAATAAGAGTACTTCCCAGAAAGGATATCCCCAACGAAACCACGGGACGGTCCCCCGCCACTACCCTCCGTTTTTTTCCTCAAGACCATTTTAGATGGTGGAGATGGCTGAATGAATCCCCTAAAATGTTACTAAATGTTATTATGACCCTCGAGTGGGTCTTTAGGTGTGTTTGGTTTCTTTTAGACAAGTTTTAGACCTTTAAAATTTTAGTTTTTAGCGCATGGCCGAATTGAAAATGAGTGAAAAACGATGCTTGCAATGTGTAAATCAAACCACCATTAACATGTCAATACGTAAAGGAAAGATTGCACAATGTTACACCATCAACCATGAACCATTCACACATAAACTGAAAGTAAAAGATGGAGCGTGTGCACTTGCAAAATGTAAAACCGTGAGTGTGAATGCCTTAGACCATAAAACGAAATGACATATGTATAGAGATGATTAACATGTGAAACATTCAACCCATAAACGTGAGATACATAAATGTAAGACGTGGCTTGAAGTAAAAACTAAAAATGTAGATGCTAGAAACATGAACAAAAATGAGCTTAAGAGATATTCCACATCAGCATATTATCCATCCATCACCATAAGCATATAACTTTGAAAGAGAAAGAGGAAGGACGATTTGCTAAAGTGAGTGCCAAAATTAGATCTAAGAAGTAACCATTCATCCACATATGTTTGCTAAGCTTGAAAAGAAAATAGAAGTGCTTGATAATGTAAACTTAGCAAAACGAATTGGAAAACTTAAACCATACGTATCACATGCATATGAGATTCTTAAATGGAAAAATAACTTGAGACGAAATGAACTAAAGCATTTAAGATAGCATCTAAGTTACTAAACCATTCACCATGAGAGCAATAGCATGTGAAAATGAAAAGCTTAATGGAAATGAAACTTAGAAATATGATCAATATCTAAGATATTCTAACTACTAAGCATGTAGATCATCAAAAGTTAATTTCCCCTTAAGCCAAGGCGATTTTGGGGATGACTCCCCCAATGCGTCGACAATATGAACAATAGAAATAAGTTAGAAATAAATTTCCCTTAAGCCAAGTTGATTTTGGGGATGACTCCCCCAAGGTGCCAGCAATATGAAAAACAAAACTGAATCAAAAATAAATTTCCTTTAAGCCAAGGCAATTTTGGGGATGACTCCCCCAAGGTGCCGGCAAGTTATATTAATACTACTGAGATATAACTGCACAGGAAAGCAGGGCATTTAGTCTTATTTCCTCGAAGATACAAGGATTAGACAGGCTCCTGGCCGACTGCTCAGGCAAAAACTATCTCGGTAATATTAATACTTAAATGAAAAAAAAAAAATGACTTGGAAATGAGATAACTAATCTAGCCTAACGATTTTGGGGGGTTGGCTAGGCCAAACACACTCCCAAGGTGTCGGCAATGTTATTAGATTACAAATATGTACAAGAAATCAATGAAATAATCATGAAATACACAAATATACACTAGGAAGGGTTAGGAAATCGTTACCCAATTGAAGATATGCTTTGATGTAGCCTTGAGGATGAATTTGGGCAGCGTTTCCCCTTGTTGCTGGTAAGTTTTTGCAAAAACCAGCAAGCAAAAGCTTGCTGGAAATGCTGAAAAACACAACAAAATGTTAAAGAAATTTTCTTCTCTTACACAAAAAATTTCCACATAAAAATATGCAAGTAAAATATGATATTATGACCTATCTAAGAGTGTTAGAATGTTGAAAAAAAGATGAAGTGTGTGCAGAAAATGATAATGGACAATATGAAGTTAGGAGTTTAAGAAAGGGTTAAGGGTAGGCTCCTCTTTAATGCTATCCCAATAATCCTTTTGAGATGACCTGCAAAACTTAGAAAAATATGTGAAGCATGGAATAGATAGTGATATTGAAATGAACTTAGAGCGAAATACTTGCAAACCCTAAGCTACCCAACATACACATAAGATAACCACAATACTCAAAGCTATCTTACCCAAGCAAAATACTTCAACTCAAGATCTATTACCAATAATCACATAAAAACTAAAATCACAATATCACCTCATATGTAGAAGAAATCAAGAATACTCAAATATCTCCTCATAATCCTCCAAAGCTTTTCTATTAATCCAAAATGAGAGAGTATTGGAGAAACATTTCTTCCAAAACTCTCAAGAGCAATGAGTTGGGTGGCTTGATGGCAAGAGCAAGGTGGTTTGAAATTTCAACAGAGTAATAGTAGCTCAAATAATGGTGGCTAAAATGAGTGAGGAGGGGTCTTACTTATACCTCTAGAGGCAAAGTGAAGGCATCTTGATGAGTGCCAAGTGTTGGTTCTCAAGCAAGAGTGAGAATATCTATGAAGAGGGCACCCTAGCTAGGGTTTTGTTCAAGGATTGATGAGTTGGAAGGGCGTGGGCCATGAGGGAAGTGAGGAGAGAGGCTATGGGGGGTGCACCTCTCATGGGAGGGGCCCACAACAAGTGCCAAGTCATAACCCAATGGATTGGGAGTGAGAGGGGCGTGATCTTAGAAGAGGGGGCGTGAGCATGAGAGAAGGGCGCCACATGTGAAGTGAGGTGGAGCGTGGGGTCCATACTATGGTGAAGTAGAGGCTTAGGAAGGGTGCACCTCTCATGAGAGGGACCCACTCAAAGTATTAAAGAAAAATATTAAGGTTTGGGTAAAGGGGGGTCGTTTTTCCCCTTAGGGCATGGGTAAAAAGGGTGATAGTGTAAGTTAAGTGTGTAGATTAAGGTGTTAAGTGGTTAGGATGGGTTTGGGTAGGTTAGGAGGGTCTAAATTTCTCATTACCACCTTACACTAACTCAATAACTCAAAATTACAATGATTTTTTGACATTCTGGCAATGTCACCTTAGCAATTAAAATTGTTGTTTTGACTGACTCGGAATCTAAGTGGACAAAGACATAGTAAAACTTGTCCGACTGAGATGAAAATTGGTATATGGTTGTAGGGGGTGCTATTCCATTTATTTTGAGCACAAATACCCCTATCAAAAACCCCATGACTGATTTTTTACAATATTTGCTCAAAAAATAATTAATTAATTAAATTATTGAAATTTAATTAATTAAAAAAAACATATCTAGACTCGACGAAATTCCGTGAAACTTTCTACACTGTCTAGCATTGTCATTTACATCATTCATAAACAATATATACCAAGGGATGAGACCACTAGGATGCCATTCACCACTTTGGAGGAAATTATTGCATATGTGGAGGGAAAAACTCAAGGGAAGTCAGCCAGGCCCGAGAGCCCGGTTGACAACCTGAGGATAAAAAACCCTCGGTGAAAGGAACTCCCCCAATGAAAACATCCAAAGGTACCTGACCTAACTATGACTCATGCATACCTATTACATTATTAACCCACACAGGGGTGCGGAAATTTCGTTTACAAAATTTGTGCTGGGGCATCAAATGCCCAAGTAGAACCAATAATGTCTGGAACATATGTGCATCTGATGATGCAAAATTCATGGCACATGAGTTGACCCCTAGTTGAATAGGTGGTCAAAAAAGTGCATGTTTCATAATAAAGGTTTAACAATCATAAAAAGATGCATGCAAGAGTATATAAGGACAACTGCTCAATATCATGAATAATAATCGTTCATGCATGGGAATACAAATAGCCTACTGAAATATAGAGTCTAGATGTCAGTCAAATCTCATGGATCTATACTGGAATACAATCAAATAAAAAAATAAATACCCGTGACCGCAAGAAGACAACAGATCTGCTGCATGCACGGATAGATAGGCAAAAATGAGCGATCCTGGAGAAGCACGGTAACCGCTACCAGTTGGAAAACTCGATCTAAAGAATCCACCATCAGAATGAGCTCGAAAATGCTCCAATCAATGTGCCCTGGTCTCTACACTGGAAATAATATCTGACGGAACTCGGATCGGATCTCTACGGCCCTGGATCTGGACCCCTGGGGCGTTTGCGCCCCTCCTTGGGCACTGAATGCGCCCCAAAGGATTCCACCGTCGGAATCTACTGCTATATAGCTCAAAATGATCGTCTCGTCCAATGATGAAATGGGTTGAAAGGGTTTGGTCGGATCTGATAGGAAACCCCTGCATGCAATGCCAAACGTCGGTCTGGAATGACTACACCCAAAATTTCTATATGGGTCGATATGCAAGATCCCACCGTCAAAATCTAATGATTAATGGCTCAATGGAAGCACCCTGGCTGGATCTCTACTAGGTCGGAATGAATCTGCAATCGGGACCAAGGTCTACTGCAGATCTCTGAATCTCCAAAATGACTTGCGCCCTCCTTGGCTGAGCTACGCCCTCCACAATAATCTCTCCTGAAAAGAATGGTGAAATACCTGGATTTTATCTCCAATGGCTAGGTGTGTCTCTCAACACCGAAACTGATCAATGGTGGTGGTTTCCTCCAGAAATCCACATAACAGTAAGGTTGGCTCTCCTCCTCCTCTCGGAAGTGTCAACATCAAATCATAACAATGCATAATGAGGAATTAGGTCAAATTCCTCTCTTTATATCTTTCCTGACCTAATTATTCGTTGACATCACTTAGCCTAGGCGCCTTCCCTCCTAAGTGATTTAATTGTCAATTAATTCGCCCCCTTAGCACCTTTTCATTCTAATTCTCCGTTGACTTAGGATTAAGTGACTTTTCCTAAGTATTTTGGCTTAATTTATCGTTTATCCTTAATTCCTCCTTATTTCTCCATCTGGTTCCCTGTTTGTGCCTGACTATAGTGTACGAGAACATATAGACTACTAAGTCACTCCCTACTGGCCTACTCTTGGGGACGGGACATCACAGTTCTCCCTTCCCGAGATTGCTTGTCCTCAAGCAACATCAATCCTGGGTGCTGCATAATATGCTCTCCCTCCCATGTGGCATCCTCCACTGGACGTCCCCTCCATATAACCAAGCACTCTCTGATGATCCTACACTCCTCAACCTGCATTCTCTCTGCTCTAGTACCTCTTTGGGCACTAGTTCCAACTGACCCTCCTCATCCAAGGGTGGCAACTCCTGTGAAATTCTAATCTGTTGTCCCACCGCCTTTTTAAGGCAAGAGACGTGAAATATGTTATGGATCTTGCTACCCTCTAATATCTCTAGCTTGTATGCCACCTCGCCTATCCTCTTGATGACTCTGTATGGCCCATAGAACTTTGGCTTTAGTTTCTCCACTCCGCTCCTCTTCAATGAAGACTGTCGGTATGGCTGTAATCGCAGGAAAACCAAGTCTCCTACCTCAAAACTGCGCTCAACTCTGTGTTTGTCTGCATATATCTTCTGTTGATTCTGCGCTGACTGCAAGTTCTCCTTTGCTGCTTGCAGGATCCTTTGACTCTCCTCCACCCAATCCTTATCCCTCGGAACCTTGCTGTCCCCAAATGAAACATCTATAAAGGAGGGTGCATCGTATCCGTACAATGCCCTTAATGGTGACATCCTGATGGACATATGATAAGTGGTGTTGTAGCAATACTCACCCATATGTAACCATCTCACCCAAGTGCATTGTTGTCCCCCCACATAGTTCCTTAGATACCCTTCCACCCATTTGTTGACGATCTCTGTCTGCCCATCTTTCTGTGGGTGGTAGCTGGTACTCGTAGCTAACTCTGTGCCTCCCAATCTGAAAAGCTCCTGCCAAAAAGCGCTGATGAAGCACCCATCTCTGTCACTGACTATCTGCCTGGGTAACCCGTGCAACCGGAATACCTCCCTGAAGAACAAATCTGCTACCTGTATGGCCTTGTAGTCTGTGGGTATGGCAAAGAAATGTGCGAACTTGGTCAATCTGTTGACCACTACAAATATACAGTCCCTTCCCTGCACCCTAGGGAGGCCTGTTATCGCACAGTTTGTAGGAAAGGTTTAGGTAGCTTGAGTCAAGGCTTCAAACTGGCGTAACAGGAAATTCCCCACCCACTGTCACCTCGATGGGGATCTCTTTCTATTTAGGGTGGCTAATCCCAAGGGAGATGTCCCTAGTAATCTGGGGTTCTGAAGGAGAAGGATCAAGGTTTAAGACTTCAAAGACTAAGGATAGGCTTCCCTTCACAGATTGCTGCCAATAGAGATAGTCAAGGAGAAACTCTTCCACTGAATGGCACATGTTTGCGAGACAAGACAAATAAAGCTAGAATATGTGCTACAATGGTTAGTACTTCAAATAATTAATGACTATCTTTAACATATATAAGCATTAAAGAGGGTAATTATTGACGAAGCCAATGATTGCAATAAAAGATTATATTAATGTCACTTCTTCAATAAATACACAATAGATAATGGCATTCAATGTGCAAAATCAAGTCTTTGTACTATCACAATGCGAATCTGCTCATATAAATATTGTTGTTGCATCACTATTGCAGAAATAGGGTGACGTCAGCCCTAGTGATAGGTCAAAATTGAGGACAATGAGTAGGACATTTTTTCAAATAAGCTTGTGGATGCAATTAACAACTCAAAGTCTATAAAACAAGGTGACAAATGTCAAAATGTTTGGTGCCAAACAAAGATCAAAAGAAGTATGACGTCACCTATATTGTTGTTTTTTTAGGGTTAGGGTTAGCTAGTCAAAGAGGTGGACGTTTTGACAAATCAACCAATGAAAATACTTGAAACCTCTATGGCTACAAAGAGATGAGTCAGCCGTAACTTTTAGTCCAAGCACAAGTTTAAAAGAGGCAAGACGTCATCATCTATTAGGTTTAGTCTAGACGTTAGGGTTAATAGGGTTTCAAATTAAAGAGAGTTTGAAAGAGTTGTTTAGTACATAAACCTCAACGTTTTGTTCTTAGACTAGTTCCTTGGGTTAATGGAGTCAAATGGAGCAAGACTAATGGCTTGGAGGGATTTAAACCTAAGGACTAGAAGGTTAGGTTTAATGGTGCTGCTATGGCAGGGCCACCAAATCAGAACCCTAAGGGGAGGAGGTTCATTCCGATGTAGCTAAAGCTAGGCCTCATTCTCCTCCTTCTTTCCTTAAGACTCTTTGGCAAAATGACTAGCTAATAAACACAAATCTATGGCTGAAAAGTGTTGCTTGGGGACAAGGTTTTTCAAACCCTAGAAGCAAACCCTAGGTGTAAAATAAATTAGGCCTAGGATGCCTTCTTTCTTCAATTTATGTTCAAAACTAACTCAAGAAAAGAGAATGTCTAGTGTAGCTATGGCTAGGCTAAACCTTCTCTAATCAAATGGCTAATCAAGCTTTTACCATGGGGACATGAAGCCACAACCTACTTGTGTGTTGGCTCTCTAAGGTTTTAATGATTAAGCAAATATTAACAATGTAACAATACAAGTAAGCAATCTTACCTACAACCATTCAATAAAGAATTTTTGCATGCAAAATGTACTTACAAATTCATGAAGAGCATAATCAAACCCTAGTTGTAACACCTTCCAATGATAAAAATCACCATGCATATGCCAAAGATAATCCTCCAAGTGTAGCTACTCACTCCAAAAGACCAAAAATAACCAAGACAAGAGCTAAGAGCAAGTCTCTCATAAGAGAGTAAGTTATGTTATGTTCAAATGAGGGTAAAACGTCCTCAATTTATATCATTCTCATGACCTTAAATTACAATTAGGTCATTAAAAATAGCCGACAAGGCTAACTTTACAACATTTCATTATTTGTCACTTAAAATGATAAAAATGTCACAATAGAGCTAAAATGGGAGACGTCAAGCCCCTCTGGGGGAGACGTTGGCCCTTTTTAGGCATAATCAGCATCCAAGGAGCAAAACGTTGGCCCCTCTGGGCCTCTTGCAAGCTGCCACATTTGCCACAAGGTCCAAACATGCTGCCACATCCTCTACGAAACATCCAGCCTACCCTGGTGGCATCCTGCCCATCAAAGCCATCATACCACCTGCAGGGGATGATCCCCCATAGGTCAATCTCTGCCAAAGCGTCCTGATGAGGGTGTCCTTCTTATTCTTTATGTGAGGGCTCGTCACAAATCTATCCTGCCTCTACCATCCCAGCAACCATCTGATGGGAGTTTTAGCCCCTAGGAGGTCCGAGCTAATCATCTCCCCGTGTGCACCGATCCTCTGGTACCTGTTCGCCAGGCATGGTCCTGCACATCAAAGACTACGTCCTCCATGGGCTCATTAGTCTTAGACATCATAGCAATGTAAATCATATCTCATCATTAAAATTATCAAACATAAGCATGAAATCCCTAACACATCATCTAAGAGCTCAAAGACATTACACAGATCTACTATACAAAGATAAAGAAACCAACAAAAAAACCTATTGGGCTAATACCCACAGGAGATGGAAAGTTTCCTCAAAGGATTATTCAAGCCATGTGTAATGAGATGATATGGTTTTAGGGATGTCCAGTCATAGTAAGACCAAGGGCTGGTGTTGTCTGTGGGTTCCTTTGTAGGAGGCAAGTTGTACCCGTCATGGATGCATTTTTTCCAAGCCCCTTTTTGCCTTATCTTTCTTTTATTGCTTTTTTACTACAAGGTCTGATGAAGAGGACACTGCCTTGGCTTGGTGGCCAAAGCTGACAACGTTACCCACTAGTATCTTTTCAGAAATGAGAAGGTTGGCTTGTGATGAGACCCCCTTTCCTTTGTCCATGCAACTAAAGGTCACTGCCCTGGTTTGGTGACCAGATGGTGGCAATGGCATACTGCTAAATACCTATGAACATAATGGGCCGGCTCGTGATGAGACCTCCCATCCTCTTGGTTAGGTCTTGCATTTATTAATTTTATCATTTTCTTAGGGTCCCTTGGTTTCTTATAGAGAGGCTTTTTATTTCCTTCTCAGGGATCCCCTAGGTGAAGCATCTCTAGGTTTTCATTTCCTATGGATTTTATCTTTTACCAGCTGCTTTTACCCACTGGGCCTTTGGCCCCTTCTTCCCACAAGACAAGATGTACCCTGGAAGGTCATCCTAATGGCCAGACTAGGGGAATGGGATGGATGAGCGGGGTATAATATGAAAAAGTGATAAGATGATGGGAGCAGACGATGGCTCTGCAAATCCCCC
The DNA here is from genome assembly GCA_032191745.1 of Picea mariana. NCBI lineage: Eukaryota > Viridiplantae > Streptophyta > Pinopsida > Pinales > Pinaceae > Picea > Picea mariana. The sequence continues at coordinate 47,074 of JASDQU011026577.1, forward strand.
TTGGTGGCTAACCAAAACCCATTAATACCGGCTTGCTAAGTTGTCCCATCAATCACCCCAACAATGGTCAAGTGGGTTAGTGTAATATCCAAGCAGTCATCTGAAATGAAAGGAACCTAATGCATATATAAGAAGGTTATAATGATCAAATATGACACATACCATGATACCTTGGACCAATTACCTCATGGAGCAAGAGCCCTCTCTGATGCAAGCCCAGGCCTGTAGTGATGGAAGCTGCTACTGCTGACAAGACAAAGTCTGGCTGAGAAAAAGAAAGATGGGCCCTCTAAGGCCATGCACAAGTCACTCCTTCTCTCGGTACTCCATGTCTAGGACCATGTGGGCCTCGAGACATGATCTCCTAGTTATCCCTAGATATCGGGGATAACAAGGCCTATAATGAAATCCATGGAAATGCTCTCCCATTTCTCCTCTGGAATGGGTATAGGCTGAAGTAACCCTACAGGATGTGTCTGCTCGGACTTGTTTTGCTGACAAGTCGTGCACTCCCGTATGTGTTTCAGCACGTCATCCTTGAGACCCTTCCATAAGAATATCCCCCTGATCTGCCTGTAAGTTTTGAAGTATCCCTGATGCCCTGTTGTTGGTGAATTGTGACACACCTTCAGAATCTTCCCCTTCAGGGTGGATTCTGGAACCAAATAGATTCAGTTCTTATAGAAAATGACATCATCAAGAACCTGATACCTATCATCAATCACTTGCCCATCCATCACCTCACAAGCAAATTTGTTTTTGGAGTATTCCACCAACAAATGAGCTTTCCAATCTGTACAGATATCCATCATCGAACATCCTACTGGTCTCCTCGACAATGCATCCGCCACCACATTCCTTTTTCCCTTGACATACTCAATGTTAAAATTGAAGGCTTGGATCTTTGATACCCACTTATGTTGCCTCTCGCTGAGGTCTTTCTAGTCAAGGAAATACTTGAGACTGTTATGATCAGTATTCACTACAAACCTACTGCCAACCAGATACTGTCTGAATTTGGTTAAAGCGTGCATGATTGCTAGCATCTCCTTGTCGTAAATAGGATAGAGTCTCTCTGACTCGTCGAGCTTCCTACTCTCAAACACAATGGGGTGGCCCCCCTGCATCAATACTGCTCCAATCCCCACCCTTGATGTGTCACACTCTAAGACAAACGACTGAGAAAAGTCTGGGAGGGATAGAATAGGGCATGTGATCATAACCTCCTTCATTTTGTTGAAGGTCTGCTGTGAATCCTCTATCCAATGAACATCACCCTTCTTTGTCAAGTCTGTGAGTGGTGCTCCCAACTGTGAAAAGCCCTTGACAAACCGCCTGTAGTAACTACATAACCCAAAGAATCCTCTCAGCTCTGTGAGATTCTTGGGCGTTGGCCAATCCACAATAGCTCTAATCTTCTCCTGATGAACCTGTACTCCCTACCCACTGATGATATGCCCCAAATACAGTAGTTCCCTCATGCCAAATTCACATTTGGATTCCTTGGCATATAAAGACTGGGTCTTCATAATATCCAAGACCTGCTCCAAATGTGCCAAATGCTCATCCCATGTCTTGTTGTAGATCAATATATCGTCGAAGAATACCAGAATGTACTTCCTCAAATTTCCTCTAAAGATATGGTTCATGCAAGACTGGAAAGTGGTTGGTGCATTGGTCAGTCCAAATGGCATGACCAAGAACTCAAAATTTCTGAAATGGCATCAGAATGTTGTCTTCTCAATATCCTGCTCCCTGATGCTGATCTGATGGTATCCTGAACGTAGATCAATCTTGCTGAAGAAAACTGCCCCATGTAACTCATCCATCAACTCATCTATGCATGGAATAGGGTAACGATTCTTGATCATTTTCTTGTTGAGCGCTCTATAAGCGATGCACATCCTTAATGTGCCATCCTTCTTCAGTACCAGTACTACTGAATATGAAAAGGACTCCTGCTGGGCCTGATATTCCCCATAGTGAGCAATTCTTTGATCGCTTTCTCTATTTCATCCTTAAATTTCTTGGGGTGTCTATAAGGTGTTGTAATCACTGGTGTAGCCCCTGCCTCTAGCTCAATCATGTGCTCAAACCCTCTGTCTGGTGATCTTCCTGGTGGTATCGGTCCAAATACTGGCTCATAATGTCCCAGAAGCTCTCTGATCCGTGGATGGTACTACTCCCTACCCTCTGAGTCTTTTCGTGTGGTGATCCAACACTCTGCTGCATAAGCCACATCACCATGACAAAAAATCCACTCCATCCTCTTCGTCGATACTACCTGAGGTGCCCCTTTAGACATACCTCTCAGCACAACTCTTGATCCACTAGTATCTCTAAATATCATGGCCAACATCTGATAGTTGAACCCAATCTCCCCCAATGAATATAACCACTGCACCCCCAATACAACATCTGTATCTGATAGGTCAAGTACATAAAATGTGTCAATCAGGGTGTAGTTTCCAAGATTGACCTCTAGATCAGGGACCATGTCTAAGCATGACATTGTGTATCCATCCGCCACTGCCACATGGAATCCCTCAAACTCCTCTGTGCGTAACCCTCTCCTGGCTACCAATGATGCGTTTATGAAGTTGTGGGTGGCCCTGTTATCATACAGTTTGTACGAAAGGTTTAGGTAGCTTGAGTCAAGGCTTCAAACTGGTGTAATAGGAGCTTCCCCACCCACTGTCACCTCGATGGGGAGCTCTTTGTATTTAGGGTGGCTAATCCTAAGGGAGACGTCCCTAGTAATCTGGGGTTCTGAAAGGTCTAAAGGTCATTTAGGATCAAGATAAGGGTTTCCTTTCACAGATTACTGCCAAGAGAGATAGTCAAGGAGAAAATCTTCCACTCAATGGCACCTATTTGTGAGACAAGACAAATAAAGCTAGAAGATGTGCTACAGTGGTTAGTAATTCAAAGTATTAATGACTATCTTTAACATATATGAGCAATAATGAGTCTAATTATTGACGAAGTCAATGATTGAATTAATTTCTTATGTTTTGTGTCACTTCTTCAATAACTACACAAGATATACTGGCATTCAATGTGTAAAATCAAATCTTTGTATTATTACAATGTAAGATATATCATAAATATGCTCATATAAATATTGTTGATGCGTCACTATTGCAGAATTAGGGTGACGTCAGCCCTAGTATTAGGTCAAAATTGAAGACAATGAGAAGAATGTTTTGCCAAAATATCTTATGGATGAAATCAACAACTCAAAGTCTATCAAAAGGGTGACAAATGTCAAAACATTTTTATGGCCAAACAAGGTTTTTAACAGGTATGACGTCACCTATATTGTTGTTGTTTTAGGGTTAGGATTAGCTAGTCAAAGAGGTGGACGTTTTGACAAATCAACCAATGAAAATGCTTGAAACCTCTATGGCTACAAAGAGATGAGTCAGCCACAACGTTTAGTCCAAACACAAGTTTAAAATAGGCAAGACGTCATCAAGGTTAGGGTTAGTCTAGATGCTAGGGTTAGTTAGGGTTTCAAATAAAGAGTGTTTAAAAGATTGTTTAAGCACAAGAAAACCTCAACGTTTTGTTCTTAGACTAGTGCCTTGGGTAAATGGAGTCCAATGGAGAGAAACTAATGGCTTGGAGAGATTTAAACCTAAGGACAAGAGGGTTAGGTTTAATGGTGCTACAATGGCAGGGCCACCAAATCAAAACCCTAAGGGGTGGAGGCTCATTCCAGTGTAGCTAAAGCTAGGCCTCATGCTCCTCCTCTTTCCTTAAGACTCTTTGGCAAAATGGCTAGCTATAAAACATAGATCTATGGCTGAAAAGTGTTGCTTGGGGACAAGGCTTTTAAAACCTTAGAAGCCAAACCCTAGGTGTAAAACAAATTAGGCCTAGGATGTCTTCTTTCTTCAATCTATGCTTCAAACTAACTCAGAAAAAAGAATGGCTAGTGTAGCTATAGCTAGGCTAAACCTTCTTTAATCAATGGCTAAACAAGCTATTATCATGGGGACATGAAGCCACGACCTACTTGTTTGTTGGCTCCCTAGGGTTTTAGTGATTAAGCAAATAATAACAATGTAACTATAAACGTAAGCAATTCTACCTACAACCATTCAATAAAGAAGTTTTGTAATGCAAAATTTACTTACAAATCAATGAAGAGCTTAATCAAACCCTAGTTGTAACACCTTCCAATGATAACAAGCACCATGCATATGCCAAAGATAATCCTCCAAGTGTAGCACCTCAACTCCAAAAGACAAAAGAAACCAAGACAAGAGCTAAAAGCAAGTCTCTCACAAGAGAGCAAGTTGTGTTATGTCCAAATGAGGCTAAAACGTCCTCAATTTATATCATCTCTATGACCTTTAATTAAAAATAGGTCATTAAAAACAGCCGACAAGGATGACTTTACAATATTTCATTATTTGTCACTTAAAATGCTAAAAATGTCAAAATAGAGATAAAATGGGAGACGTCAAGCCCCTCAGGGGGAGATGTTGGCCCTTTTTGGGAATGACCAGCATCCAAGAGGCAACATGTTGGCCCCTCTGGGCCTCCTGCAAGCTGCCACACGTGCCACAAGGTCCAAACACACTGGCACATCCTCTAGGAAATGTCCAGTCTGCCCTGGTGGCATCCTGTCCATCAAAGCCATCATGCCACCTGCAGGGGCTGATCCCCCATAGGTCAATCTCTGCCAAAGCATCCTGATGAGAGTGTCCTTCTTCTGCAAGGGCTCGTCACAACTCTGTCCTGCCTCTACCATCCCAACAACCATCTGATGGGCTCTTTAGCCTCATGGAGGTCCGAGCTAATCATCTCCCCATGTGCACAGATCCTCTGGTACCTGTCCGTCGGGCATGGTACTGCACATCAAAAACTATGCCCTCCATGGGCTCATCAGTCCTAGATATCATAGCAATGTAAATCATATCTAATCATTAAAGTTATCAAACATATGCATGAAATCCCTAACAAATCATCTAAGAGCTCAAAGACATTACACAGATCTACTATACAAAGCCGAGGAAACCAAGAGAACAACCTATTGGGATAATACCCACAAGAGATGGAAAGTTAACTCAAAGGATCATTCAAGCCATGTGTAATGAGGTGATATGGTTTTAGGGATGTCCAGTCATAGTAAGACCAAGGGTCGGTGTTGTCTGTGGGTGCCTTTGTAGGAGGCGAGTTGTACCCA
>JASDQU011026578.1:4009-35941 GCA_032191745.1 Picea mariana
GATGTCCTAGCCCTCCGAGCCCAAACCTCTCAGCCACGGTGTGCACGGTAAATCCCCACTGTCACCACTGTTAATTCACTCTCCCCCAATGCTTCCCCAAAATCTCCCTTTCTCCACTCCTGAATGAAATCCCGACCAAAAAATGAATAATCCTCTTTCCCCGTCCTTCTCCTTCCCTTATCCTCCTTTCACCGCCCTCGCACCTTCCATTACTCCTCATCAACCCCTTATCCATACATTAATTTCCCTTATCTGTTCATTTAATTCATTATTAATAGACTTATCCTCTATTAAATATCCCCTTTAACGTAGGGGTTATGTTATCCCTCATGGGATACGTAACCCCTTTAACCCTATTTATGTTTTTATTTTATTTTCCCCCTTTGGTTTATTACATAGTTAATTAATTACTTTATTTAATAATTTATTAGTCACTAACCATTAGGCTAATACTAAATCATTTAATGTCTCATTTAATACTTACTCCTTCATTAACCCTTAATCAAGGAGTTAAATCATATTTCAGCTTAAGTATAATCCAAAATAATTAATTAATAACTTGTAATCAATTTAAGGTTATATCATAATTAATTATAATTTAGCTAGTGTTTCAGATTATTTATGAAATTATTTATAGTAATAAGAAAAGGTTCATTACAATTGTGCAGCCTAAGAGGGTTTCTAGTAGGAGGGCACATCATCTTGTAGAGATCAGTTCGATCTAAAGAGGGGATAAGGATCTTGGGAAAAGGAACATATGGGTATTCTTTGTATGGCCTAGGACATCAATTCTAGTCTATTTAGGAGGTTTCTCTATCATATTATTTCCTAGATATTGGCACGAGTTGGAGAAGAGAGGGGCGCACTGCAGAAGATGTTTCAATAATTTGGTGGCTCAGATATTCATTGTTCACCTTGAGACTTCACCAATGGGGTTGCATTTCCTCGATCTATCATCTCAGTGATTTTTGTAGAAGTTGGAGGTCTCTAGGAGAGAGGTCGAAATATTGGGTCTTCAGTCATCCAGGAGGGTGCAAACCAGTTAGGGGTTTTCTCATTTGGAGGGTCAGAGCTTCACCATTTAGTCTGAGACTTCACCAAGAGTTTGGTATTGGCCCAATCTACTATTCCAGCGATTTTGAGAGAATTTTGGAGGTCTTAAGGAGGGAAGTCAAAATATTAGTCATCTTCAAAATATCCAGGAGGGCGCAACTCAACTAGGAGAACTGAATCTGGTTCGTAGGAGGAAGGAATTATATGTTATATCTCTTGCTAGTTCATCAAATCTCCTTTTAAGGCTATTATCATCAGTATTGTATATTATTGTAGCAACTATCATTCCAGTTTGGATATTATTGTGGTTTTCTTCCAGATCTACAGATTTCTAGTTACAATATCCATCTACTATTTAAATAAAGGTCAGATCTGACATTGTTGGCTCTATATTGGTGTTTCATGTTGTATATTATCTTTGTTTATGGTATATGATTAAGATCTATCTCTTCATTCCTATAATATCCATAATATAACCCTAATGCAAAACTTCATGAATAAACCTGAAAACCCACATCCAAACAACAATAAGCAGTGAACAGTTAGTGTTTCCAGGAAAACAATTTGTCTTGGGAAAATTACAGTGGTATCAAAGAGTTGATCCTCCCAGCCAGTGGGGATTAGCACATGCATAAGTTCAGTGGTATTTACATGGGCAGACACAGAAAGAAGACAGGTGAAACAAAGGCAGAGATGGAAGGTTCAAGTGAGGACAATCAACCATAGATTCTAGCAAGTTTTGCAAAGGAGTTACAACACTCCATAAATCAGACAGAAAGTGCACTTGAACTCCATCTAAAAGAAAATTAGGAAACAATGCGTAGGGGACAATTTGAAATGAGAGACACCTTGGAGAAGATAAATGCCAACTAGGTGAATATTGCACAACCCCTACTGTAGATGACACATGCAGGGAAGGGACCAAAAATCTATGGAAACAAAGAAGTCAGTGGGTCTCAGGGGGGCACTAGACTTCATCAGGAGCATAGCCCTCACTACCACATTGAAGGAAAAAGTTATGGAGGAGGGCTTCCTCAGGGTCCAACACACAGTAGGACTACCCCTAGACCCTACCTACCTACATTTTTAGATAACCATCCACGGCGCAACTATGATGATGAAATTGAGGACAATTTTGAGTAGTATGCTAGGGAATATAACTCATTGAGCACAGGGTTCCAGAGGAAAGTCACATTGGATCAGTATTGTGGGATCAATTTCAGGGGTAATCCAAAAGAGTATCATAGGAATAACTATGAATTGGAGTGCAGGGAAGGGAATATGGAAATCCCATACTTTGATGGATCTTCCAAGGTGACTACGCAAGCATGAGTGCAGAAACTTGATACCTACCTATAGCTTAACCCAATGAGGGAGATGGATGCCATCAATTTTTCCACCATGTACTTGGAGGGAAAGGCTCATGACCAGTGGTATCATGGGTTAACTACATTGTGTCACAATCAGATCATTTCTTACACAAAGTTTACATAGAGGCTCAATGGCAGGTTTGAACAGGGGGATCTAGAGCTACATTTTTAGGGAACTCACCCAACTTAGACAAACATGATCACCAGAGGTATACATAGAAGAGATTCATAGGATAGTAATTATGGTGTAGGATGTGTCTCAAATGAGACTTATGATGCTCTTCACATAGGGGTTGATGAAGCCCTTAAGGGGTTGGGTCAAGGCTTTTAAGCCTACCAGCCTACAAGATGTTATATGGAATACTAGGGACTTGGGATCAGTAGCAAAGATGTGATTTACCCCTAGACATCCTCTAAACCAAGGGGGTAGAGACCAAATACCTCCCATGAACCAAGTGGGGGGAGACCAAAGGGGGTTTGACTTGGGAAGAGGTAGAATGGATGAGACCACTAGGAGGGAATTGAGAAGGAAGCAATTGTGCTTCACTTGCAAAGAGCCTTGGGACCCAACACACAAATGCATGGGAAATGACAAGGCTCACTACATTGAAGTGATCTATGATGATGAGGAGGAGAAAGGTTTTGTCCATTTAAAGAACATGGAGGCAGATCCCACAGAAAACACAGAAGAGGAGGATGAAATTCATGGCCTTGCAACATATGAGAAGGTAACACTAGCATCAATCAGTGGGCTACCTAAATTCAACACTTTCAGGATGAGAGGGGTGTAACAAGGGGAAAAGGTTCCAGTTCTCATTGATGGGGATGCTTCACACAACTTCATTGACACAGCCCTACTACAAATAAGACACATACCTATAGTTGAATTTGAATGGTTTTGTGTGGAGGTAGAAGGGGGGCGCACTATGCCTTATGAAAGATACATTATGGGAATGAAGCTTACATTGGGAAGGCATGATTTGGCACAATATTTCTATGTAATGGACCTTCCAAACACCAACATCATCCTTGGAGTTCAATGGCTTAGTATGTCGGGGCCAATCACTACCAACTACAATACCATGGAGATGTCTTTCACAGAGGAAAATGGGAAAAAGGTGGTTCTCATGGGCATGACATGAAACACACCAAGAGTGGTGACAGCAAAGTGCATGGAGGCCATCTTCAGGAGGGAAGACATTACATATGCAGCAAAAAGTATAATATCAGTTAGAGTGGATAAGAAAGGGGATACTCACTACTCACAATAGATTCAAAGAATCATTAACAGACACAACAAGGTCTTTGAACCCATACCACCAAGAGCACCACCAGATAGGGGGTTTGGGCACATCATAGAGTTGGAGGAGGGAGCGAAACCTTGCTTCGCCACTCCCTACAGGCACCCCAAGAAATATAAAGATGAGATTGAGAAGGCCATTAAAGAACTATTAGACATGGGCCACATTAGGCCAAGTTCCATCCCCTTTGTTGTTGATATTATGGTAGTTGCGGCAGGTATTAACCTCCATGTGTAACCCTGACAAGAATAGAATATTCCAAGAAGCAAGAAGAAACCCTAAAGCATTGGACATAACCCTAGAAGAGAAGTCGGCTAAAGGAAATACTTAATATTGAGTTTTTATCCTCCAGAATGAGAAGTCGGCCCAGACATCTAAGGAGAAGCAGTATAAATACAGGACACCATATCGCATTTGATGCACATAGTTCGCAACTGCAGAAATGTAAGAGTGTGCACTGTAGAAAATGGGTAAGTACGCAAGTCTGGAGAGCAGTTGTAGTTGCAGCTACTGCAACCTGTATTATTGGTTTAGGCTTGGACTTTCTATTGGTTATGGTTTTGAATTTATTCCTTGAGTGCTAGCTCTAGAGAGAGGTATGCTACATTGATTGGATATTAGACCTAGGGTTTGCTTCCAGAACTGTTCTCTTTCAAGGTTAAGGTTCTTGGGGGTGGATTTGACCTATTGTTGGGTAACAATATTTCTATATTTTCTATAGTTAAACGAGCACACCTATTATCTCTAACAGGTTATGGACCCACACTATATTCAGATAGTCTAATAGCTAGAAGATATATTGGGAGGATTTGCTCAGTTACAGTTTCAGTTGCAGTCAAAGTTTTTGCTGCATAAAGAAACCCTAACCCTTTTGTTGAGGCACCTTAAGTGAATAGTTTGACTTAATTTCTAGATAGTCTAGTGCACCCTAACCTAGCGCACCTCCTGGTACTCTCAGCAAGCTAAGACATCAAATTTGAGTTTTTGGTCAAAATAAAAGGTTGAACAAGGCAAAGAAGTCATGACTTACTCTATGAAGTCAGAAAACAAGTTAGAAGGGGATTCTAACTTCACAACATGGAATACAAGGATTGGTTTCATCCTTTCCAAGAATAAAATTTTGGATATCGTGAAAGGAAAGATCGTGGAACTACAGTTTGAAGAAGGAAAAGAGAAGGAACCTCATAACATTGCAATTATGGAGAAGTTCAAGGATAATGACATCAATGTCATGAGTATCATAGTGGACTCTATAAAATACCACTTAATATCCTACATCTCTCATCTTGACTCATCTAAGAATATGTATGATGCCCTAACTAACCTCTTCTCAGTCAGAAACATAGGACAAGTAATCAGTCTGAAGAATGAGATATGTGACATGAAAATGAATGATGATGACAACATAACATCATACTTTGTAAGAATCTCTCAGTTAAGAGATCAACTACAAGATATTGAAGAAATCATTTCAGAAAAGGAACTGGTAAATATAGTACTCAATGGCCTTCTCAAGACATGGGATGCATTTGACGAAAGAATGAACACAAGAAAGGAGTATCCTACATTTGAAGAAATTTGGACTTGTTGCGCACAAGAAGAATCAAGGATTAGCACAAAAGAGAAATTCTAAAGGAAAGATTATGATCAAGCCTACACAACAAAGTTCAAGAAATTCAGGAATAAGAAGAAGTTTGACTCAAGCAAAAAAAAAAATCAAGAGAAAGATATGTCAAAAATACAATGCTTCAACTGTCAAAAATATGGTCACTACAAGAATCATTGTCTCGAGTTAAATAAAAGGAAGAAAATAGATGAAGCACCACTTGTCAAAGAAAGGGAACCCTCAATGAAGGCCAAGAAGGATCAAACAGACTTCTTATTCTAAGTCAAGGTAACAATATTCTTCATAATTCTTGTACATACCATGTTTACATAGTTTCAGTACATATCACGTATATCTATTTCTTAGAAGAAAATATCTTCAAGGGAAACAATACCTATGGAAGAATAAAAGGATAAGAATTGTTATTACGATGACTACAAGTCAAGCAATACACATGAAAATATGAAGTGTGTTGACAATATTTGGTAACAATTTATGTGGAAGATATTATATAAGTAACAACTACAAGATAAGCCGAAATCATAACCAACTTGAAGAAACCCAGAAGAAGTAAAAACAGAAAGAGGTAAGAAATCAAGAGGAAATTAGAAAAAGACTTGTGACTCTTTGCAGAAGGCAATAAGGATGTAGACGAAAGCGTGGACTCTCTTAGATGGAGGGAGTTGATTATATAATTCCAAAAGAAGAGAATGAATTCATGCATGAAGCAAGGATTAGGAGGGAGATAATCCTAAATGATATGATCCATTGAGGATTATGAAGTATATGTCAAGGTTCCAATTGAAACTATCAGCCATGATAAACAATACGTGTTCAGTTTGACTCTAGAAGAAGTCTTCTTCGAAAAGAAGCCTTAAAGTATCCTTGGTTGTTCATCTACATCCATGATCCTATGATGAAAGGAAGAAGTTGGAATATCCAAGGCATATAGAAGAGCCCATGGACCCAAGATCTAAAGAGAGACATAAGGAGAATCACAAGACTTCCATCTTGGTTTGAACCCACTTGAAGCAATCAAGCAAAAGAAATGGAAGTTATGATGAAGAACAATATATGTAAGAAATTGTGAAAAAGGATTATGAATGAAAGCATTGTGAGATTAAGAACTAGAGTTTATTTCAGAAGGAGGAGAATACTATGATAAAAACTTGTTTTCGTAAACCAGATACACCTCTATCTAGGATATTATATCTCTTGTAGTATCCATGGATTGAAGTTTACATTAGTTGGTTGTAAAACACTACTCTTGCAATAGAGCATTTGAGGAAGAAGCTTATGTAAAGAAATCTCAAGGTCTTAAGGTATACCCAAAAGAGACCCATGTATGTAGATATAAGAAGAACTTGTATGGATTCAAACAAATTGATGTAGAGTATCTCATATACAACAAAAGCATGGTGAAAACTCTCTATGACAAAGATAGTGTATTAGAATAATTACTAAGAAGTCTGGGATGATGGATTGCTAATCCATGGAAAACTCCCATGATGGAAAAAGAAGTGCTACTTGTATATGTTTCAGTTTGACCCTTTCCACGATGTCATGAGCTAGCAGGAAACAAAAGTGTCTAATTCAACCATGATATATTGTAATGATCAGAGCTATATGAAACCATTAGAGAAAACTAGTGTTCCATGAAAGACTGAAGTACATTGTGATCAAGAATTACAGTCTTCGTGATGAAGTCCGGAAAAGAGAAGTGGTTATCCAATATATCTCCACAGATGAGCAAATAGCATATATTTTGGTAAAGCCTCTATCCAAGATGAAAAAATTGCGTACCTAAGAAACAAGTTGGGGCTCGTGGAGACAAATTCCTTATTGAAAAAGGAAGAGATTAATCCTAGGTTGGGAGGGAGCACTGATGTATTATTGATTTATGGATAGTCATTTTTCAGTTCGAAAAATGGTCCACTGATGTATTATTGATTTATGGATAGTCATTTTTCGGTTCGAAAAATGGTCCAGGATGAGCAGTTCCTTTCCAGTTCGGAAAGTGGTTTGAGATTTCTCACAAACATGCATTTTTCAGATCGGAAAATGGCCCAAATTGAACAATAATTTTGGTAATGAAAATGGTTCGATAGATTGTTGATGTACCATAGAAAGTTATTCCCCTTGTGGCCAGGGTGCGTGAATGGTCTAGGACAGTCATTCTTCTTGGAATTCACTCTGAGTAGTGGTCAAGTAGAATGGTCTGCATTGTCGGGTAGTCATTCTTTCGAAGTTCACAGTTGTGAACAGTTTCGAAGAATGGTCTATTTTGGAGGTTGGTGCAGGATAGTCATTTCCATTAGGAACTGGTCCAGACAGTCATTCCCTAAGGCATACTCATTCTATCCAGGTTGCACTATGTTTAGTGTCAGAGGAATGGCCCAGTTAGGTGAATGGTCTAGTTTCAACAATGAGGGACATGCATTCCCTAGGGCAAACTCATTCTCTCCAGGTTGCACTATGACTAGTGCCGGAGGAATGGACCAGTTAGGTGAATGGTATAGGCTTAGAAATCAGGGACATGTATTCTTCTATTCTTGAGAAGAATGGTCCAGATATCCCATGGCTAATGTTTTACCTTCTAAGGGTAGATGTTCTTCCATATCTCACAGATGTGAGTGGAAGAATGGCCCAGATGACTCAGTTTATATCATGATATTTTTTTATGCAAGTTGATATCAGATGATATGATCGTTGTGGAGACTATATTTCTCTAGAAAGTAGATGTATGTTACTGTGGTGGATGTGTTCCACTGGTTGTGACTATGTGTCGTTGATTAAGTAGTCATGTGCTACTTGGTGTGGTTGTGTACCACTAGATAGTAGTTGTGTACTACTATGGATATACACAGTTGTGTTCTATTGAATGGCATTGTTCTGATTTCCATGAAGACTATTAAGAGTGATGGAAATGATTACTAGCTATATGAATAGTTAGTGTACTGGTGGACAGACATTCTCCATATGGAAAATGGTCCAGGATAGTTATTCTTCTTGGATGTATGTTTGAATTAGAATAATAGTCCTTGTAGTCCATGGCATGGCTTCCAACATATGTTGGAACATTTATTCTTCGAGGACATATGTCTGGATTAGAATAATGGTTCTTGTATCACTCTATGGAGTGACTGACTTATTTAGCATCATGCTTTATTACTCAGATGGATTATGGCTTCGAGAGATTATGCAGTTGATGATATCTGATAGTGATGATGGTGCTCGTGATATAATCATGGGATAGCCTATATAGCTATGATGATGCTACTATTTGAATGGTATGTTTGTGCTCAAAGACCATTTCCTTCAATACCCTGACAAGAATAGAATTTTTTGAGAAGAAAGAAGAAACCCTAAAGCATTGGACATAACCCTAGAAGACAAGTCGGCTAAAGGAAATACTTAATATTCAGTTTTTAGCCTCCAGAATGAGAAGTCAGCCCAAACAGCTAAGAAGAAGCAGTATAAATACATGACGCCAAATATCTTTTGATGCACACATTTTGTAACTACAGAAATGTAAGTGTGTGCACTGCAGAAATTGGGTAAGTTCACAAGTCTAGAGAGTAGTTGCAGTTGTAGCTGCAACTACTACAACCTATATTCTCGGTTTAGGCTTGGAATTTCTATTGGTTATGGTTTGGACTTTCTACCTTGTGTGCTAGATCTAGAGAGAGGTACGCTACATTGATTGGCTATTAGACCTAGGGTTTTATTCTGAAAATATTCTTTGTCAAGGTTAAGGTTCTCGAGAGTGGCTTCGGCCTATGGTTTGGGGACAATATTTCTATATTTTCTATGGTTAAACGAGCACACCTATTATTTCTAACATTTGCATCTTCAGTAGTGTTGATGAAAAAGAAGGATGGGACCATGTGCATGTGCATTGATTACATGGATTTGAATAAGAAGACAATCAAGAATAGATACCCCATCCTGAGGATTGATGAGATATTGGATGAGCTCCATGGGGTTGTACACTTCAAAAATATTGACTTGCGCTCTGGCTACCATCAGATAAAGATGAGGGAGCAACATGTACCCAAGACTACTTTTAGATGTCACTATGGTCACTATGAGTTCTTGGTGATGCCTTTTGGGTTGACTAATGTGCCATCCACATTCCAATATTGCATGCACCATGTCTTCAAAAATAAACTAAGGAAGTCCCTCTTAGTCTTCTTTGATGACTTGTTGATCTATAGCAAAACTTGGGAGGGGCATCTTCAGCATGTAGAGCAAATTTTGGCTATCATGGAAGGGAAATATTTATATGCTAAGTGTTAATGCTCTATAAATTCCCAGAGGTTTTCAAGAGGTAGAAGAAATTTAGCAAAGGTAACTTTATCCAACCACTTCGAAACTGGGATCTAGCCCTACCAGTTTCAAAGAGGGATCTCTCTGCAAGATTTAGATATGTTCGGGTTTAAATATTAGGCTAGTTAAATTAATCAGATTTCTGTTGTTTTGTTTTATAAAGATGGATGAAATATTTCCCATGCATCCATTGGGCTATGGGGTCTATGTTATGAATTGAGATCAAAGAATAGATTTTATAAGTTTTCTTCATAGGGTAAGGTAATGCAAATGTTGGATCCTTTAGAATTTAAAGAGATGGCAAGGCAGAAAAGGTGAGATAATCAATCACAACAAAGAAGCATTTAAGAATTTATTTATCATGATATCATAAGAATAACATTCAGATATTTAAAAGCCGAAAACGGAGTATACAAAGATAAATTATGCACTTAATATTCTTTTAAATGATCATAGACTGAAAACAGATTGGTAACGAAGTAAGCAAAACATTAAACAATGAGAAATAACATCACCAACATCAACACGCAGGAATCTTGTGAATCATCCTTATATTACTAGTAGATCTCTCAAAAATGATTATAGATTACAGCTTGCTTGGGCGTAAAGATCAACCCTCAATAATTCTAAATTTGAAGTGTTTATAGAAAAATTACAATTGATCCTGTCATTAATGATCAAGATGTGGTAGGGTCCAAATCTAACTAACTAGATAACAAAATACAGAATTGTAGGAAATTTTAATGATCTGTCGAATTCTTTGTGTTGATTTCAGGGAAGGTTGTTGGTGAGTCATCAACTTGAATTTGACTGCTCTGTGTGCTGACTTGCACATCCACATCACCTTCTAGTCAATCAAGTCGCACAGGCCTTCCCATCTCTGCTAACTGGGAATAGTAACTTTGAGTAGCCTTCGGTATACCTCATCTGTCTCTGTTTACTTAGTGAAGGTGGGCTTGGTGATGAAAAGATACTTTATCTTGTGTTGAATACTCAGGTCTAATCATAGAGTTTCCAGGAATTCTTTTCCCATGATGTTGCCCTGTATGCCTGCAAATTTGGACCCGTCCTTTGCCACTGCGAGGATCTTTAGTTTCTAGTATGAGAGAGTAATCAGCTTGTTATTGATCACAAATAAACTTGGGGACCTTTCTTCTGCAAAGAATTGGTCTTGTTGAAAAACCTTTGTACCGCAACATCCATTGTTTGAACTCTCTCTTCGAGTTGTAGCATTAGCCCCCTCTTGGTCAAGACTTTCTTGACCTCAAGAATAGTTTCAGTCATGTCCTCAATTTGCAGGGCTTCCATCTCTTCTTTTGATTTATAATTTAGAAATAGAATGATCTTGTTTTCCTCTGTAGTCATTTCTCCCAATTCTCCCTTTATCCTGTCGATGGCCTGTCTGGCTCTCTACACCAGCTCATCCTATTCAAACATAATTTGTATTAGAGGCCATATCTCTGTCACTGATTAACATATTTCCATCCAAATATTTTCCTTAGCCTTTGACAATGTCTTAGCCATGATTGTTTCCTTTTGTAGCTATTGTAGTTCCTGTTTGAGACTCTCTGATTTATGCATCTTAGTGTTGTAGCTGGCCTAGAACAAGGACTTCAGATTTTGGAGATTTTGAATCTCTTCATGAATTTTTCTGATTTTTTCCCCTTGCAGATTCATGTCTTCCATCGCTTTTGCCAATTTCTCTGTTGCATCTGGAGCTATCGCTGAGGTTGCTGCTGGAATTTCCCCTGTGGTGGTTGATGTTGTCGTTGTTGTACTGACCCTTGTGATAGGAATTTCATTCAATGGTATGACTTCCATTGGCACATTCTTCTCCTTTTCCTTAACCAATTTGTCCCGCTCGACTTCCATTTCTTTGATTTGAGTGTTATGCTCCATGATTAACTTAAACATCTCCTCTTTATGGCCTTCAGTCTCGACCATCTCTTTGGTCTGTGGGTATTCAGTAACAGATATTTTCAACTGTTTCCTCAAGGAGGTTATGTTAGCATTCTTATTTTTTATGAGCTCTTCTGCTGCTTTGACATTAGATGGATCATATCCAATTTTGAGCACCAGTTCTTCCAGGGACTTTATTTTGTTATCCTTTTCCAAAGAGGACACCTTCTCTAGCTTCAGCTGAGTCTAGACATTGTTCAAAGAAACATGTAACTTTCTTGTAGTTGTGGAGGTGTTTTCCAAGGTGGAGAAGATAATTTCTCCAGTATGTCTGTGCAAATCCATCTGATCAGCTGGATGTACTTCTGGAGTATCAAACTCGAACGTTTCCCTTTTATAATCAGAAATTATTTTGGGATAAGGCACCTATGCCTGCAAGTAGTCCATGTGCACTCTCCCCTTCTCTGTATCAAAAGAAGATAGTAATCTATGTTGGGCGGTGGATGTTTGTTTACAAAATTGAGCATAAGTACTATTTGTCAGCATCTCATTTTTCTTCTTAATCAGGTTATATTTCTAAAAAAGGTTCAGTCCTATAGGCTTCTATGTAGCTCTAGTTGTTAATGTTGTATCACCCTACTTATTCAGTGAGGAGGTGGACATCGTCGGTTGGCTTCCTGAGGAAAATAGAGAATGTTCACCATCCATGACTATAGTAGACTGAGTCTCTTCTCCACCAGACCTGTCAGGTGTATGACTGGTCTTGGGCCTTTTTCTGTAAAGCTGGAAATCATCTGCTAAGACTTCAATAACTGAGGGAGATACCTCTTTCCTGGGTCTTTTCTCTGTTGGTTCCTAAGGAGTAGTGGTCTGTGAAATAGTGGAAAAAAGAGGTTGTTGTTCTATGTCTAGCAGAGTGTTTTCTTCCCACTCTATCTAGTTCATGAACTTCACGATTTCTGGCTTGGGAACATGAGCATATGGGGAGATTTTGTTCCTTAATATTGTTTGTGTGATAATCTCGCAGGGGTCATAATGCCAAGAGAAACTGACACTGAATTTCATTTATTTTAAGATCTTGTTGGCCTTCTCGATTGTTACAGATGAAATATCATATATGTCCCTTGATCCTCAACGGTTGTTTCTTTTTGAAGGACACAGAGTGAATATTTTCTGAATTTATCAATTGTCAGATATATTCCAGAGAGAATATCCTAACAGGTAGGAACTTGGGAATCTTGTAGGGGGCCAGCTCACATCCATAGACTCTGATCTCTATGTGATCCTGGTACAAATACCAATCCCCTGTTTTAGCAAGGTCTGATAGGTGCAAGATCCTTTGAATCTCTTCGTTTATTCTGGGTTCCTTTCGTCCACTTAACATGCTTACCACTGGGTGGTAAAAATGGTCAATGAAATGATTAAAAATGAACTCAGATGAGTTCTTTCTTAACAATGATGTCCAGGTTGTAACTGGTTGTGGATTACCATCTTTGTCGAGCTTCTGTAGGAAAAAAGAAAACTTCTCTGACTGAAAAAATAGGAACATGTAGGCTAGTATTGATGAATACCTAGACATGCCTTTGGTAGGAAAATTGAAAATTTGCTCATGAATGTTATCATCCATAAACTGGATGAAATTGAACTAGGTGGTGGCCTTTTCTTCAGTGGAGAAAATAGACAAGAAACCCAGGATGGGTTCATCCGCCCACTCGTCTGAATAATACCTGAGTAGACAACACAGGGATGAAATGACTTGATTACCTTTTGTTGAGAACATGGAGGAATGGTAGGGGGGATTTTTCTTGGGAAATTGGGCACTCTCAGGGAGGAAAAGCTCAAAACTTTGCGCTCTCTCAGGAAAATACAACTTCTGGTATATTTCAGTTAGAATTTCAATGGTAAAAGGAGAAAAGGATTCGACTCTGGGTATTTGCATCATCTGGTCGATGGATTCAGGTGTAATGGTGAAAAGGGTATCTCTGAATGATGAAACGATGGCTCTCTAATTGGGGAGATAGTGTGCTTGGAACTTGAGGGCAAACTTAGGGAAATGATGAATTTGGGGGGAAAGATACAGTGGGAGATTGGACTCCCAGAGTCCAATCTCATCACTTTGGTCTAGGAAGGTGTCTCTGAACCATAAGTTTAATTCGGAAAAATCAAATTCGCATTTAGGATCTGAAATTGGGTAATCTTTCTTGGCCAGAGGGATCTAGTCGAGGTCGACAGGAGGTGGGAGAAATGGATTTTCATCGATCTCTGAATGATTGGACTTTGGTGCCATCAATTCAACTGATACCTACAAAATTGGAAAAAGAATGGTTCTGACTGTAAATAATAGGCATTAATGGGAGCCGTAGAGGGAGAAAGGAAAAAAGGATGATGGTTTCAGTGGTGTCTGGATCATGAATAGTGAATAAATGGTGAAAAACAGGATTAATTTGGGTGAAAGGGTGTCCGTTGGGGATCAGAGGACAAGTCAGCAGACTAACAGACATGTTCGCGTGCATTGAATTGCCAAAGGATATCTAGGGGATGAGGTGGAGGGAAATAAATGGGTGTCGGGTGACTAGGGGTGGTACGTTGGCAGAGTAATGACACATGACTTACGAGCGGCGGTAGTGGGAAGTGATGTTAGTGGACGGAAGTGGTATGGAAATCCGGTTTGTCGGTTTACTCAAAGGGGGGGGTAGGCGGTAAGTGGTTTAGATCATGTGGGTTCTGAGTTAACACAAACGCACCACGTTAGGATGGGACCCATCGGGGAAAACCACCAACTCGGACCCCCCCCTCCCCCACCATTAAAGGTAGAATGTTCGGGGAGGTGTCCAATATTGTCTGTCAGTCGTAGATCTGAGTGCCCTTTGTCAATTGTTGATCTAGGAGCACCTTTTATCACGGAGTGTGAATCATATTACCTCATTAAAAATTTAGGATAGCACCATTTTGTGGTTTTTTTGCGCGGCTTCCCTTTCCTTTTTGTCACCAAGTGGTTAGAACACAACACTAAGAACTCAAAACAAAGACTTTAAACAATTTCATGTCTATTTTATTGGAATGAAGACATCCTAATCTATGACCTAGTCTATTCTACTAGCACATTTAACCCATATTAGACTATTGGGCTAAAAATTACTCTATCCTAGGGCTATTTGATCAAGTTTAAACAGTTTGATCAAATTTAATCACTAACTAACCTATCTATCTTGGCTAAGATTAAACAGTTTAGCCAAGTTTTATTCTCTAACCTATCAACATAAATTCAAAAGACTTGACCATGATTAGGCTGTATGAAACAAGCCATTGTTATTGCATTGGGTTTATCATTTTTCTTTTCATACCTTCTTTTATTCTTTTTCTTTTCTTTCTTTTTCTTTCTTTTTCTTTCTTTTTCTTTTTCTTTTCTTTTTTCTTTATTTTTCTTTTCTTTTTTCTTTTCTTTTATTTTTCTTTTCCTTCTTTTGTAAATCATTTGCAGGATGAAATATTATTTACAACCAAAAATACAACAAGGGTAAAACATTTCTAGTCATTAGTTGATCCTATGAAACATAGGGTTATAACACTAAGGAATCCAAATGTGAGTTTGGAATGATAGAGGTCCTTTATTTGGGACACATCATTGGGGTGAAGGGGGTATAGGTACACCAAGAGAAGATACAAGCTATACTTGAATGACCCACACCTAATACCCTCACAGAATTGAAGGGATTTCTTGGCATTTGTTTCTATTACAGGAGGTTTGTCAAAGGCTTCTCACAACTTTGTACACCTTTGACCGATTTGACCAAGAAGGGAGCATTTAAGTGGAGTCCAGAAGCACAATTGATCTTTGAAAAAATGAAGAAGGTGATGAACACTTGTTCGGTATTGGCTCTACCAAATTTTGTGCAACCCTTTACAGTGGAGTATGATGCCTCGGGGGAGGGAATTCGAGAAGTGCTTATGCAGAATAGGAACCCTACTATCTATGAAAGCCGAAAATTGAGGGTTCCTAAGCCTCTTTACACCATCTATGACAAATAGATGCTAGCCATCATGCATGCATTGGCTAAGTCTAAGAAATATTTGGTTGGGGAAAAATTTGTTGTGAGAAATATCACAACAGCCTCAAGTACTTTATAGATCAAAAGGAATTAAATCAGAGGCAACAAAAATGGGTGAGAAAAATCCAGGCTTATGACTTTGAAATTGTGTTTTTCAAAGGGAAGAATAAAGTGGTGGCATGTGCCTTATCCAAAATACCATCAGTTTATGCCATGACCGACATCTCAGTTGACTGGAAGGCCCACCTTTTGGTGGAGTACTCGAAGAACATATTTACATGTGAATTGATGGATGTACAGGTACAATATGAAAAATTCATAATTATGGATGACATTATATACTGCAAGGGCCGAATATTCTTCATCCCCAAGTCATCCTTTAAACCCAAAGTGTTACAAGCATGACACGATTCACCAGTAGCAGGACATCAAGGGTTCATGAATACATACATGAAGGTATGGAAGAGATTCGCTTGGAAGGGCTTGAAGGAAGATGTGATGTGCCACATCAAGGAGTGCACTACTTCTTAGGTGAACAAGGATGACTATACCCACCTAACAGGATTACTGCAACCACTTCCCATCCCTGGGCACAAAAGGGAAATCATATCTATGGATTTCATCATGGGATTTCCCAAGTCCCAAGGAAAAGATTGCATTTTTGTGGTGGTTTACAGGTTAACCAAATTTACGCACTTTTTCTCCATTTCCACATACTACAGTGCAACATAGGTTGCAGATTTGTTCTTCAGGGAGGTCTTCGGGTTGCATGGTTTACCCAAAACCATAGTGAGTGACAGGGACAATAGGTTTATGAGCACCTTTTGGAAGGAACTATTCAGGTTGGTAGGTATGGCCTTAACCCCTAGTAGCATCTATCATCTTCAAACAGATGGCCAGAAAAGATATTCAACAAGTGGGTTGAAGGCTACCTCAAGAATTATGTGTTAGGGCAGCAGAAGGCATGGGTTAAGTGGCTTCCTTTGGGGGAATATTTCTACAACACCACCCATCATATGTCTATTAGTATTCCACCATTTATAGCCTTATACAGTTATGATCCCCTCTCATTTGTGGAGATTTTATTTGGCGATAACAGGGCTCCCATGTTTCAAAATTGGATTCAGCAGAGTCATGATATACTCAGAGAACTTAAGGAACAAATGCAAAGGGAACACAATCAACAGAAGGTACAAGACAACAAGCACAGGGTGGAGTGCACATTTGAGGTTGTTGATTTGTTTTATTTAAGGCTTCAATCGTACAAACATGAATCCATTAAGAGGAGTGGCACAAAAAATCTCCAACCTCGATTTTTTTTCCATACAGGGTCAACGGAAAGGTAGGGTCCATGTCATATGAGCTAGACCTACCACATGGTAGAAACATACAAAATGTTTTCCATCTGTCATGCTTGAAGAGAGACATTTCTAAGCACATCATTCCTATTGAGGAACTTCCACCTTTGGATGAAGAAGGACAATTGATATTGATACCAGCGGAGATATTAGAATTCTAGGAGAAGAATTTAAGGAAGAGGAGAATCAAGGAATATGTAGTCAAATGGAAGAATCTACCCATAAAGGATGCTACTTGGGAAGGTGAATAGATGCTCTAGGAGACAGGTCCAGAATTTCTTGTGGGCAACCAATTTCTAATAGGGGAGACTATAATGCCCCCCATCTCTTGATGAAGAGGGTTGGAGAGACTCAGTAGTCTAGTTGTCCCCACTATATTATAGTCTCATGCATCATGGGGACAAAGTCAACCAGAATCCATTGCCTAAGCACAACATTATATTATTGAGTTGAATTTGGGAGAAGAAAGGTAACTTAATGAAAGAAAAGAGAATGTGGAGAAAAACTAGGAGTTAACCCTAGGGATTAACTAACTCAACAGAGGAATAGACTGGGAGTATAAAAGAAATGAAGGATGCACTTCTAAGGTATTCTGGATTATTATCATATTTTTCATTTGGGCTCTTGAGAACAAGCAGTTTTGAGGGTTTTGAGACCAAAACCATAGATATCAACTCGGTGGTGAAATATTCCACCTTCCTTGATCCAAGCTTGGTCCCGAAGGTGCAACAATCCTCCCACATCATTCTACAGCATGTATAGATCTTATCCATTTGGTAGAAGAGTAATAGTGCGCAGCCTAAGGGGGTTTCCAGCAGGAGGCTGCATCATCTTATAGAGATAATTTTGATCTGAAGAGAGGAGAAGGATCTTGGGCAAAGGAAAATCTAGGTATTCTTTGTATGGCCTAGGACATAATTTCTAGTCTATTCAGGAGGAGTTTTCTCTATCATATTGATTCCTAGAGCTTGGCATGAGTTGGACAAGAGAGGGGCGCACTACAGAAGGAGGTTTCAATCATTTGGTGGCTCAAATATTCATTTTTTAGCTTAAGACTTCACCAGTGGGGTTGCATTTCCCCTATCTATCATCTCAGTGATTTTTGTAGCAGTTGGAGGTATCTAGGAGAGAGGCTGAAATATTGGGTCTTCAGTCATCCAAGAGGGCGCAAACCAGTTAGGGGTTTTCTCATTTGGAGAGTCATAAATTCACCATTCATCCTGAGACTTCACCAGGAGTTTGGTCTTGGCCCTATCTACTATTTCAACAATTTTGAGAGAATTTGGAGGTATTAAGGAGGGAGGCTGAAATATTGGGCATCTTCAGTTATCCAGGAGGGTGCAACTCAGCTAGGAGGACTGGATCTGGTTCGTGGGAGGAAGGAATTCTATCTTATATTTGTTCCTAGTTCATCAGAATTCTTTTGAAGGATATTATCATCAACATTGGCTATTATTGTAGAAGCGATCATTCCAGTTTGGATATTATTGTGGTTTTCTTCTAGATCTATAGATCTTTGGTTACAGGATCTATCTATTATTTAAATAAAGGTCATATATGACATTGTTGGCTCTATATTGGTGTTTTTTGTTGTATCTTGTCTTTGTATATGGTATGTGCTTTAAAACTATCTCTTCATTTATATAATCTTCATAATATAACCCTAATGTGTAACTTCATGAGTAAACCTAAAAACACACATCCAAACAATAGTAAACAATAAACAATTAGTGTTTCCAGCAAAAACATTTGGCTTGGGAACATTACAGTGAATGTAGGAAAGAACCTCATAGATGGATAGTACTTGTCGTGTTATTTTCGGTGATATGTGGAATGACATGTGATTCCTCACGGTTAGGGAGATATGGACTTGTAAAGTTGGAAGCCCCGAAGAGTAGACAAGAAGCCCCTAGTTTGTTATAAGTCTTGTTCAAAGGGGTAAATTTGTTGTAACAAGAAAACCCTAGAATACCTAAATTAAGGAGAGGAGTTACCTAGCACAAGTATATAAGCACCTCAAGGAGTCATTCATAAACACACTCACACACTCATTCATTGATTATCTATCTTGTGAACTAGTGATATTTTGCTAAGTTTGTGATGGCATATTTTTGAGGTAGCAAAGGAAGGTCGAAGGAGAAAGTCTTGGAGTTGCAAAAAACCCTAGGTTTTTAGGTATCTGTGGGTTGCAGGTCAGGAGGGCGCCAATGTACGCGGGATGTAGTGAAGAAAAGCGTGGATATCTATGGGAGGTATAAGAGAATGTCATGTATCTGTGAAAATCTAATGAAGTCTTTAGTAGATGTCGGTACCAAGTCCCTAGAGGTATGAAGGAAGTCTACAAGTCAACATCTCATATTTTCAGGTCAGTTATAGAGATATTTGTATGGTTATATATATTTTTTTATGGTTACGTTTTTTCATGATATGGTTTATGCTTGAGGCATGTTGGCATAGGAGCAGACTGAGGGTTCAACGCTTCAATAGCACACCAACAAAACCCTAACTACCGGCCCTTTCGACAACACCTACGAAGCAAATGAAGTCTCACTCGAGGTAGAGGCAGGGGGGTTGTAGGAATTAGGTGTCTACAACCTAGCTGGGACATAGATCTATGATTACAACACTTAATAGAGCACTTAGATAATCAATATGCATTAGTTCTTAACTCCCATTCACATTTCAGATGAAACCCTACTTACAGAACAATGCAGTAATGAACAAATCACACACTTCCAATCGTTTAGCACATAGCATTAACTCAGATCTAGCATTCATTTACCATACTAAGCATCCATACATCTATCTAACATATATAAATATCATTGCACTAAGAAAATAAACACATAAACAACATAAATAACATTGCACAAAGCACATCAACACATGATATACATGGTTCATCCTACTGTGGGGCTATGTCCACTAACTTCTTCTTCTTATTTATTAGTATTCTTCAATATTTTACAACCATGTGCTACTATGCACAGAGCTAAAGAGTCCAATTCTGCAAAGAATAGGAGATCTACACGTAGCCCACCAAATACCCCTTCCCAGAATTAGGTCAAGGCACATAGCCAACTCCTTATTAGCACAAAGCCTCTTACAATCACTTACACTTAGCTAGCACTTTACATATTCTTGCATGAAGCCAACTTGGACCGACTTCTCTCTAAGTCCTATATACTTATTTATACATTACAAAAATACCTAAATATGGGTAAAACCATGGGTCGACATCCCTTACCCATTACATAAACCCTAAAAGCCCAAAAATCCCGCAAAACAAGCGAGATCCAATGATCTCCACTTCGCTTGGGAGCTTCATCTTCGACCAGCCTGTCGAAGTCCCAAAAATGGTCAAACGTGACCAATGTTCTCTCAAAACTTGGTCGAGAGCCAACAGGCCCCCAACACTCACCTCTTACTCATCCTGAGTCACTCTGATCTCGACAACACTGCTTCGAAGGCCTCACGCTTATCTCGAGCTGCCTCAACTTGCTGCTTTTCCAAATCCTCCTGCTCGGTGAACTCCTAAATTACTTGCTCAGTGGCAGGCCCCTCCAGGCATTGTTCCACTGCTACGACCACCTATTCCAATTGTGATCCTTTCCCCTCGATCTCTTCAAAAAGTGTGCATGCTTCGTCCTGCACTAGCTAGAGTCTCTGTGTAATCTCCATAACTCTGATCTGGATGGCAGTGACCTGTTCTTGGACTGTGAGTTGTTCCTGTGACCTCTTCATCTTCTCAACTATAGTAAGCAGCTTCATTTATGCTTGCATGGTGGATGCATGTTGCTTCACCTCTTGGAGTTGTGCTGCCAACTGAACCATTTGTTGGCACAAGGGAAGACCCAGGGTTCAACGCTTCAACAATGCACCAAAAAAACCCTAACTATCGGCCCTTTCAGCAACACCTGTGAAGCAGATGAAGTCTCACCTGAGGTAGAGGCAGGGGGGGTTGTAAGACTCAAGTGTCTACAACCTAACTAGGACACATATCTATGATTACAACACTTAACAGAGCACTTAGATAATCAATATGCATTAGTTCTTAACTCCCATTCACATTGCATACTAAACCCTACTTACAGAACAATGCAGTAATGAGAACATCACACACTTCCAATCGTTTAGCACATAGAATTAACTCAGATCTAGAATTCATTTACCATACTAAGCATCCACACATATATCTAACATATATAAATATTAGTGCACTAAGAAAATAAACACATAAACAACATAAATAACATTGCACAAAGTACATCAACACAGGATATACGTGGCTCACCCCAGTGTGGGGCTACGTCCACCAACTTCTTCTTCTTCAATCTTTTACAGCCATATGCTACTATGCACAGAGATACAGAGTCCAATTTCATAGAGGACAGGAGATCTACGTGCAACCCACCAGATCCTCCTTCCCATAATTAGGTCAAGGCACAGAGCCAACTCCTTATTAGCACAAAGCCTCTTATAATCACTTACACTTAGCTAGCACTTTACATATTCTTGCCTGAAGCCAACTTGGACCGACTTCGCTCTAAGTCCTATATACTTATTTTTACATTACAAAAATACCTAAACATGGGTAAATGCATGGGATGACATCCCCTACCCTTTACATAAACCCTAAAATCCCAAAAATCTCGCAAAACAAGCGAGATCCCGCGATCTCTACTTTGCCTGGGCACTCCATCTTCGACAAAAATGGTCAAACAAGACCAATGTTCTCTCAAAACTTGGTCGAGGGCCAACAGGACCCCAACACTCACCTGTGACTCGTCTCGAGTCACTCCAATCTGGGCAACACTGCTTCGAAGGCCTCGAGCTTAGCTCGAGCTGCCTTGACTTGTTGCTTTGGCAGTGCCTCCTTCTCGGTGGCAGGCCCCTCCAGGAATTGTTCCACTGTTGCGACCACCTATTCCATCTATGATCCTTTCCCTTTGATCTCTTCAAAAAGCATGCAGGCTTCATCCTGCATTGGTTGGAGTCTCTGTGTAACCTCCATAACTATACTCTAGATGGAAGTGACATGCTACTAGACTGCGCACTATTCCTATGACCTCTTCATCTTCTCAACTGCAGTAAGAAGATTCATTTGTGCTTGCACGGTGGATGCCTACTTCTTCACCTCCTAGAGATGTGCTACCAACATAACCAGTTTTTAGCACAAGGGTAGACCCAGGGTTCAATGCTTCAACAACGCACCAACAAAACCCTAACTATCGGTCCTTTCGGAAACACCTGCGAAGCAGATGAAATCTCACCCGAGGTAGAGGCAGGGGGGGTTGTAGGACTCAGGTGTCTACAACCTAGCTGGGACACAGAACTATGATTAAAAAACTTAACAAAGAACTTAGCTAATCAATATGAATTAGTTCTTAACTCTCATTCACATTACAAACTAAGCCCTACTTATAGAACAACGCAGTAATGAACAGATCACACATTTCCAATCGTTTAGCACATAGCATTAACTCAGATTTAGCATTCATTTACCATACTAAGCATCCATACATCTATATAACATATATAAAGATCATTTCACTAAGAAAATAAACCCATAAACAACATAAATAACATTTCACAAAGCACATCAACACAGGATATATGTGGTTGACCCCAGTGTGGGGCTACGTCCACCAAATTATTCTTCTTCTTTATGAGTCTTCTTCAATATTTTACAGCTATCTGCTACTATGCACAGAGCTATAGAGTCCAATTCCGCAGAGGATGAGAAATCTGTGTGCATCCCGCTAGATCCTCCTTCCCATAATTAGGTCAAGGCACGGAGCCAACTCCTTATTAGCACAAATCCTCTTACAATCACTTGCACTTAGCTAGCACTTTACAAATTCTTGCATGAAGCCAACTTGGACCGACTTTTCTCTAAGTCCTATCTACTTATTTATACATTACAAAAATACCTAAACATGGGTAAACCCATGGGCCGACATCCCTTTCCTGCTACATAAACCCTAAAATCCCAAAAATCCCGCAAAACAAGCGAGATCCCACGATCTCCACTTCACCTGGGCACTCCATCTTCGAACAGCCTATCAAAGTCCCAAAAATGGTCAAACATGACCAATGTTCTCTCAAAACTTGGTCGAGGGCCAGCAAGCCATACATGGTATGGTTGGTATGGTATTTAGATATGGTATATCTTGGTAGTTTGGTTGAGTGAGGAACACTCTTATATCTAGTTCAACATATGACATGGTTCTTATAGTTTATATCCTTGATTTGAATGTACAAGATTGAGGCATATTCATGTTGTATGGTAGCATATGCATGAGGGGCATGCATTGGTTCTTTGATATACTTCATTGATGATATGGTTCAGATATGCATAGGGTTGATGGTATGGTATATGGTACAAGTTACACATGGTTGATGCTCTAGTTCATGATTCACTATTCTTTATTGATGTATCTTTGATTCATGATTGATAGTATGTATGTTGGTATACAGTTGATGCATGGTATGGTATATATGTTAGTTGGTTGATGAGAAGATACAAGTTGATGAGACAATGATAGTGATAGAGTGGCAGCAATAGAGATAGAGTGACAATAGCAGTGATAGCGATAGTTGGTCTACATTTATATTACATGGTGGTTGGACGGGGAAAGGATAGGTGATTGTAGCCACCTTCTGGTTGGATCCAGAGAACTCAGGGGGTTCTAGCCTCCTTCTGGTTGGAGCCAGAGAATTTAGGGAGTTGGAGCTTCCTTCATGTTGGAGCCTAAGAATAGGGGTTTGGAGCGTCTTTCCAGTTGTAGCTGGAGAATCATAAGTTAGTTCTTCCAATGAAAGTATTATTTTTATATATAAGAAAAGAATTATGTGGTTTTCTCCCATTTGGGTTTCCATGTAAATTCTAGTGTACTATGTATCTATTGTGATGTAATGATGTTTATGATTACACTTTTGATGATATATTGAATGTTAATGATAAATTGTTGATTATTTTTGAAGAATAAATTATGTTTAAAATTATTATTATTGCTCATTATCGATTCACACCCCTCTCAAAAATGAAACAATTGGTATCAGAGCAGGTCCTTCAGAAAGAAGTCTTACCACTGGAAGGAGATCATGGACTACGCCAGGATCGGCGTACCACAATTTGACGATCAAAACTATGAATTCTAGAGAAAATGAATGAAAACATATGTACATGCATAGGGATTCATTGTTTGGCGAGCAGAATTAGATGGATACAAAGCACCATCCACTCCCCCAATAGATAAGGATGGAAAGAAAATTGAATACAATGATTCTAGAGATAAGAATGTTGTCCTGAATGGTTTGATTGAATTAGTATACACCAAGTTTGTGCATTGTGAATCTGCAAAATAAATATGGGACAAACTGAAGAATATCTACGAAGGAGATGCCAATGTTAAAGGAGCCTAACTTCAAACATTTAGAGTCAAGTTTGAACAATTAAAGATGAAGGAATATGAAAACATTTCCTCCTACTTTCTATGAGTTGATGCCATCAAGGGATTGGGAGAAGAAATGAAGGAAACAATCATTGTTCAAAAGGTACTGAGGTCTCTTCCTATGAGATATGATCCGACGATTTCATCCCTGGAAGAGAGAGCAGATTTAGAAACCTTGATCATGGATGAGCTGCATGGGATACTCATAGGTTATGAAATGAGGATAGAGCAATACAATCTAGTCATGAAGGAAGCAACATTCAAGGAATCAAAGAAGATAAAGAAGAAACATAAGGAAAATTAAGATTGTAGCTACAGTGATGATTCAAACGAAGATGAAGAGGTGGCTAACTTTGTTAGAAGGTTGAAAATGGGAACCAACATATACAAAGGTAAGATTCCATTGATTTTTTTTAATTGTAATGGTGTTTTTCATTTTGATAATAAATGTCCTTATAAGAAAAAGAAAAGAAAAGAAAAAGAATATTACCCTAAAAAGAAAAGGCACATTCAAAAGGGCAGAAGAAATAAAAATAAGTTTTTCAAGAAAAGCCTTTGCACCAAGGAATACAGTTCCACATTAGACGAAGATGAAGCCAGTGAAAGTGATACATAAAGGGTACTATTCATGGAAATAGAAGACTCTGATGAAGAAAGCTCCAAATAAGAATATGAAGAGGCAGAAGTTGATTACAAAGAAGAATTGTTGAGTTCCATAGGAGTTATTAAAAGATAAAAGAGGGAAAATAATTCACTCCAGGAAGAACTAAAGAAGAAAGAAGAATCTCATAATTCCAAAGAAGTCGAGCAAAAAATCATGAATCTAAAAATCCAAGCAGAAAAAGACAAGAGAATTAAAGAAGCACTCAGAGGAAATTTAGATGAAAAGGACAGGATCATTGAAAAGTTAGAAGTAGAGATAGTCATTCTAAGAAAAGATCTTCAAAAGAAGGACATTTATCCAGGGGATCAAATTTTGCTCAAAATTCAAAGTGCTCTGAATCGCTTCAAATCAAACAGGTGCATCAGTCTTGTCGTCACGAACCCAATGCAACTCGAACATGTTCAAACGGACATCGGATGAGTGAGATATCGCGTTCTGTTCAAATTGTCAAACAGGCAAAAACAATTGTTGACTGTACAGTCCGTACAGTCTGTACAGATGCTGAGTTGGCAAGTCCATACAACACGTGGCAGATGCTGAGTTGGCAGGGCCGTACGACATGTGGTAGGTGTTGAGTGGCAGTCATGTGGATGAATTAGCATCCGACACGTGGCATATTTGTGGCAAACGGGTTGGTGACTCGTGGCCTAATCGAGGGCTGCCACATGTCACCTGGTCATTGGTTAAAATTTGTGGAGTCTGTAGGACTCGACCCCATGACCTCTAGGTAGGGATATAGCTTTGGGAAGGGTTGCCCAACCGGCGCGCCCACCATGTAGTTCTTACTACTATAGGGTTTTGATTGTATTTAAGTATGAAATGTGTTATGGTTGGGCGCGGTCCGGGCCAGGGCTAAGCCCCAGCCCCCATTCACATATGAATCACCATACGACCACCCACACGTGTGTTTCAAATGGATTTGGAGCCCCACGTGCTTGGACACTTCGTGCTTAACCATAAGTTTTAACTTGGCCCTTTTATGTGTGGAGGTGCGGTCATATGACCCATATGCCCAACGGCTTGCGGTTAGGGAGCTAGGTTCCCTAACCGTCCTACAGTTTGCATGGTTTTTTGGTTATGTGCCCGGTGTTAGGTTTTATCACGAAAAAATGCACGGGGGCTAGGTTGGACACACAGAGGTGCAATTTGGAGATCCAGAGACAACAAATTTGAAGGGGAACTTCTAGGAAGCCTATCTTCTTCAATTTTTGGCCAAATTAGGTGCCGAAAAAGCTCAACGAGGGGTTTTTGGACATTCTGAAGCCATTGGAGCCATCTATTTGGCATTTTGAGCATTGTAAAGCACATATTTTAGAAATTTGAGCAAATAATATAAAAGATTCATTGGAAGATGGACCAGGAGATGTAGCCCAAGAGAGGGGTGAACTCCTTTATCATTTGTTGCGTTATGTGTTTACTGTTCACTGTATTTTGTTGGTTATTATTTCATCTTGAATGTGTAATTTTCTATAAAATTTGTGTTTGCAAAATTGATTCTTTTGCATAAGAACACTAAAATAAAACTTGCAAATAATTTCAAGAATACAAGCCTTTATCATTTTCATATCAGACATGCAGCAAAACAACAAAAGAATATTGGATAATATCATTAATAGTTAGAGACCTTACTATGACAGATCTGGATTAGGATACAATTAGACGTAGACAAAGAAAGGTTCAAGCTCCAAAATTATGAAGCAAGAAGCAAAACCAAGGATACTGTTTTTATTGGTTCGTGTTATTCATGTTATAATTTTGGACACAAATTTGTGAATCGTAGAGCCAATACCAAGAACAAAAGCAATGATGAGGAGTATACAAGAAATAGTTATCCAAGAATATCTCATGAAGCACAGAGTAGAAGCTACAACAGATTTGGATCATTAATTAATGAGGTATAATGCTACAAGTGAAACAACTTTGGATATATAGTTAGATATGGCAGACTCATCGTTCCTCCAAGGGAACCAACGCAAAATATAAACAATCGTAAGCAGGAACCACAAAGGATATGGATAATAAAGCAGGATCAATTCAACACTAAAGAATGCAATCTTTCTCTACAAGATCAACGCAAGAAATGTGGATGGTATGTTGATAGTGGATGCTCAAAAAATGTGACAGGTAATAAAGACATGTTTCTGACATTGAAAAAGGAAAGAGATGGATCAATTTCATTCAGGAATGACAACTCAACCATAATTATTGGAAAGGGCACAATCAAGCTTGGAAGTAAGGATTCCACTGTAGAAAATGTTTTATTGGTTGAAGACATGAAACACAATATGCTAAGTGTAATTCAAATCTGTGATCAAGGACATAGGATTGCATTTTTTATTCAAGGAAGTGTGAGATAAGGAAATCAGAATCACGCAAGTTGGTAGCTACAGTTGTAAGGAATCCAAGCAACATATATGTTCTAAATGAAATAGGAAAGGAAATGTGTCGCTTAGGAAAGGACAATGAAATTTGACTCTAGCAAAAATAATGGGTCACATAAATTTTGATAATATTGTCAAAGTCAGAAAAAAGGAAGAAACAATTGAAATGATTGATATCTCGAAGCCAAAAAACATTCTATGCAAGCCTTGTCTACAGGGAAAACAAACCAAGACAAAGTTCAAATCAAAGGAATATTGCACAACAAAACCATTGGAATTTGTGCATACTGATCTGGTTAGACTGAAAAGAACAAAAGGATTGAAAGGTGAACAATACTTCATGATATTAGTTGATGATTACACAAGAATGACTACAGTTTTCTTTCTAAACAAGAAGTTGGAAGCATTTGAAAGCTTCAAGACATACAAAGATATGGTTGAAATTGAGACAAAATTGAAAATCAAGTGTTTGAGATGAGACAATGGAGGAGAATTTACATCAAAGGAATTCATGGAATCATGTAGCGATCATGGGATAAAGAGGAAATTCTCAACAGCCAGGACACCTCAACAAAATAAAGTTGTTGAAAGAAAGAACGAGATAGTACAAGAAATGGCCAGAACCATATTAATGGGTTCCAAGTTGACAGATGTCTTTTGGGTACAAGAACTGCATAAAATAGTTCACATTCAAAATAGAGGGATGCTCAAAAATAATAGTGAAAATACTCCATACGAGCTATGAAAAGGAAGACCATCCAATGTAAATCACTTCAGAGTTTTTGGAAGAAAATGCTACAGCAAAAGAGAAGATAGAAGAATTGCAAAATTTGTTTCTCAAGTCTATAAAGGCATATTGGTTAGGTACTCAAGAAAAAGGAAAGCATTTGAATGTTTCAATCTAAGACTCAACAGAATAGTGAAAATCATAGATGTGACGGTTGATGAGACAAATGGTCGAAAGATAAAAGAAAGTAGCAAATATTCAGTGGAACGGGATCACGAAGAAGATTTGAAAGAAGAAGAAGTAGAATTAAATGAATAAGAAGAGCAGCCAGAAGCAGAGAAAGAACAACATGATATTCAAATACCTCCAAAGACACCTAGTAGACAAGTGTATAAGAATCATCCTTCATATCATATTATTGGAAATAAATATGCAGGAGTTGAAACCAGAAGAATAATCCATTCACCAGAACAATAGAATTTAGAACTATTGTCTACAATTGAGCCAATCATTTTTTAAGAAGCCAACAAAGAAAAACATTGGGTCAAGGCCATGGATGAAGAGTTATATCAAATAGAGAAGAATGACACATGGGAACTGGTTCCAAGACCAAAGAACAAGAATGTAATCGATACAAAGTGGGTCTTCAGGAACAAATTGAATAAGGATGTACATGTTACTAGGAACAAATCAATATTGATATGCAAAGGATACTCTCAAGTTGAAGGTATATATTTTGAAGAGATGTTTTCCCCAATTGCCAACATTGAAGCAATCAGACTAATACTATCTTATGCATGCTTTAAGAATGTTAAAGTGTATCATATGGACGTGAAATCAACATTCCTAAATGGAGATCTAGAAGAAGAAGTCTATATTGAGTAGGAAGAAGGATTTTAGTTATCAGAGAAGGAAAGTTATGTTTGCAAATTGAAGAAGGATTTATATGGTCTCAAACAATCCCCCAGAGAATGGTATTTGAGACTAGACATATATTTACAATAACAAGGGTTCAGGAAAGGAAATGCAGACAATAATCTCTGCATAAATATGGATCGATACAGTATATTCATTATTGAAGTCTATGTAGATGACATTATCTTCGAAAGTGACGATGACATGATGAGTTAGAAGTTTTCCAAAGACATGAAGAACGAGTTTGATATGTCCTTGCTTGGTGAGTTAACCTTATTTTTGGGACTACAGATATGTCATAGCAACAAAGGTATATTCATCTCTCAGGAAAAGTATATCAGAGAAATGTTGAAGAAGTTTGGAGTGACAGATTGCATTCCAGTCAGTACTCCTATGCATACAAGTTGTAAGTTAAGTAAGGATGATGATTCCAAGGATGCAGATCAAAGACAGTACATATTGATGATTGGTATCTTACTTTATGTGACAACTTATAGACCGGGCATGATGCAGAAAATTGGACAGGTTGCAAGGTTTCGGGAAACACCAAAGGAATCACATGTTTTGGCAGTAAAGAGGATATTCATATATCTCAAAGGTACATAAGAGTTTGGTTTATGGTATGAAAAAGGGAAGGATATATCTCTTGTTGTATACACAGATGCATATTGGTTAGGTTGGATTGATGATAGAAAAAGTAAAAGTGGAGCATATTTCTACTTGGGTGAGTTCTTGGTATCATGGTTAAGAAAGAAGCAGTCATCGGTATGTTTTTCCACAGTAGAGGAAGAATACATTGCAACAACATCTTGTTGTACTCGGGTTCTTTGGATAAAGAAGACACTGCAGGATATGCAAGCAAAGTATGAAGAGCCTATTTCAATACTTTATGACAACACCAATGCCATTAATATTTAAAATAATCCAGTAATGAACCCTAATAAAATGCACATTTCGATCAAGTATCATTTCTTATGGGAACATGCTACAGAGAAGAATATGAAGCTAGATTATGTCGGGACAAAGGAGAAGATTGCAGATATCTTCACCAAACCACTTGTAAGGGAACCTTTTGAGTATCTGCGACATAAACTTGGAGTAGTTTCTTCCCTAGAGTAATCCACTCAATATCAAAATTAACTAGATAGGGGGAGAGAGAAAAATAATTATTGAATAAGTTCAAGTACCAACACTTTTTTATCATTTTCATATATACGTCAAGGAATTACACGAGGAAGCACCATGAAGAGAAAAGTCTGTAGAATTAGTAGAGGCTTGTAGATAGGGGTAGCAGCCCTGAATGAGGAGTAACCTTTGACATTGATTTAAAAGGTGGAGATATAAAGAGTAATGCATGGAGAGGCATGCAGTCAGGGGGAGAAATGGTCACAGGAGAGTCATGAGCATAAGGATTTCCATGCCTAAGTTTTTTCGTCAATTCCAAAGGGGGAGATTTTTGGATAGTTGGTTTTCATTGATGTCAACCCTTGGAGAGTGATATTAGATATTGATGGAAATCCTTGGAGAGTTATCTTAGAGATTTATGTCAACCCTTTAAGAATTGCAGTAGCCCTGACGGTGTGGTTTTGGTACCCGAAGTTAAATGAATAATATGGATAGAAAGGAAAGTGTGAATATAGGAAAGACACGCATAGATGGATAGTACTTTTCGTACCATTTTTGGTGATATGTGAAATTCCACGTGGTTCCTCACGGTTAGGGAGATATGGACTTGTAAAGTTGGAAACCCCGAAGAGTGGACAAGAAGCCCCTATTTTGTTATAAGTCTTGGTCAAAGGGGTAAAGTTGTTGTAATAAGAAAACCCTAGAAGCCCTAATTAAGGAGAGGAGTTACCTAGCACAAGTATATAAGCACCTTAAGGATTCATTCACAAACACACTCACAGACTCATTCATTGATTATATATCTTGTGAACTAGTGATTTTTTTTTAAGGTTGTGACAACATATTTCTGAGGTAGCAAAGGAAGGTCAAAGGAGAAAGTCTCGGAGTTGTAGAAAACCCTAGTTTCTGAGGTATCCATGAGTTGTAGGTCAGCAAGCCCGGATGTATGCGGGTTGCAGTGAAGGAAAATGCAGATATCTCGGGTTGTAGAAGAGAAGGTCGCGTATCTTTGAAAAGATAATGAATGCTTGAGTAGATGTTGGTACCAGGTCCCTAAAGGTCTGAAGGAAGTCTACAGGTAAGCATCTCAAAGTTTCAGGTCAACTACAGAGGTATTGGTATGGTTATATACTTGTTTTGAGGGTTACTTCTTGTCATGATATGGTGTATGCTTGAGGCATACTTGGTATGGTCCGTGTGGTATTTAGATATGGTATATCTTGGTAGCTTGTTTGAGTGAGGAACACTCTTATATCTAGTTCAACATATGACATGGTTCTTATAGTTTATATCCTTGATTTGAATGTGCATGATTGAGGCATATTCATGTTGTATGGTGGCATATGCATGAGGGACATGCATTGGTTCTTTGAGATAATTCATTGATGATATGGTTTAGATATGCATATGGGTGATGGTATGGTATATGGTATAGGTTACATATGGTTGATGCTCTAGTTCATGATTCACTATTCTTTATTGACGTATCTTTGGTTCATAATTGATAGTGTGTATGTTGGCATACAATTGATGCATGGTATGGTATATGTGTTAGTTGGTTGATGAGTAGATATAGGTTGATGAGACAATGATAGAGACAAAATGATAGTGGCAGAGATAGATTGACAGAGACAGTGGCATTGACAGTGGAAGTGATAGCGAAAGTTGGTCCACATTTATATTACAGAGAGGTTGGAC
>JASDQU011026579.1:11486-21746 GCA_032191745.1 Picea mariana
GATGAGTGAGCGATGCTCCTGCATCATAACAGTTATGCAGTGTACTCCTTTGCAATTTTCAATATCCACTGCTGGCAATATTCCGGTGCGTACCTCACTGCTTTACCCAGTGTTTGCAATAATAGACAGAACAGTACGCTCAAAAGTATCGCTCCAGCTACCAGCTAGAGGAATTTCCACGAGCCGAATATATAGTGATTCACAAACTGCACCACGACAACTTTCGATTTTCTACTATAATATCCATTTAAACCCTTTATAATTTTGTCTAAATATCCAACATTTGAGAGACTAGCGCACTTACCCAAGCTGTTCCATCGGCTCGCAACCTCTCCGTCACTTTGGAGATGGTTACAAATAATTCCACGCTCTCTCAACAATTTCACATCTTCTCTTCCGTTGATTATACCGTTCATGAAATCTGCATATCGCCTGAAAACAAACGCACCAGGCGCTGCAGAAGCTTCGAATGCAACCAGATTTCTCAGGATTACCTCTGTGTTGGTGTCGAACTTTATTTTTGGGAGGTAAAGAGTGGCAGTTTTCTTGTCAAATTGTATTGTGGTGAGATCGCCATCAGTAGGAGAATTTGACTCCTGCAAAGTATAAATCGACCACAGATGGAATATCCAGTTCGTCTCGTGAGGGCCGTATGAACTCAGAGGATGATTCTTCCACAATTTTTGTTGCACTTTTATTGAATAGAAGAGCCAAGAGTCTCTTAAACACACTAAGAGCAAGAAGTAAGGCTAACTTCATCAGAAATTGCACAGGGCTGCAGTTCAGCCCTCGCCTAACCGAATCCGTGAGAAGTCGACCGGGACCAACGTTAATACAGGAGAGAACTTTCCACAGCAAACTGCAGACTTGTGTAACGGTTGACATGTCCACTGGCTCAAACGCATCGTTTTCTTCCTCAATTGGATTTGGAGTAACTGTTGACATGTTCGCTGAATACAGAGCATCGTTTTCTTCGTCAAGTCGAATTGGCTTTTGATTGATGGAAAGAGGAACGGTAAAATCTTTTTAAATTAGCCCAAGCCCCTTTTGACTGATGGAAAGAGGAACGATCTTGGCATTGATATAGCGAGGATGCATCACAAATCTTTTTAAATTAGCCCAAGCCCCTTTAAGACCATCATGAATACCTACCAAGTAGTTCCCAAATGAATAAAAATAAAGGAATAAATGTGCATTCCCAAATGTGCATGCATCTTTCTATCCATGAATAAAAAAGTCAGATTTCCTTCATTGTTTTAAAATTGTGAGGCGTGTTCTTAATGAAAACAAGGCACATTCTAATGAGTGCATCGGATTGTGATGAGGACGGAGGAGGTTTCCATCACTTCCATTCATTGTTTCTAGTAGTGATAGAAATATTTTATTCATCATTCCTTCGAATTCGAGGTAGGTTTATGTATCCAATTGTTATGTTTAAACTTCTTAAATTACACAAACTAGGAAATGAAATAAAAAATGTTTTATTCATGTTAAATTATATGCTATAAAATATATTTTTATGGAGTTTGTACATGAACAAAACCTAAACCCAACATCACGAGCTAAAGAAATTCCTAACCCTAAACTTCAACCATTAGGTGGAGATGTAAACATTGATAAAGAAAATCTCATTGAAGCACTAAAAAACCTAATTAGTTTTATTAGAAACAACAAAGCACCGTAGTGCCTTTCCCTCACTACAGCCTTTGAGACTATTATATCTTCCATTGCCCATTCCCAAGGGAAAATATATTTTTGAATACATGGCTAAGAAGTATGAATACTATAAGATCTCATTAGATAGCAATGAGGTGAGAGATTTCCAAATTTCAAAACAAGAACTCATGACCTTTTTTAGTGACCCTAGAAT
Organism: Picea mariana; assembly: GCA_032191745.1. Classification (NCBI taxonomy): domain Eukaryota; kingdom Viridiplantae; phylum Streptophyta; class Pinopsida; order Pinales; family Pinaceae; genus Picea; species Picea mariana. The sequence continues at coordinate 13,357 of JASDQU011026579.1, forward strand.
TGACCAACACCCTTTTGTGATGAAGAAATGTATTTTCTTGGACTAGTACACATAATTTTTTTTTATAAATGACTAGATGGATAGGTCATTTATGGTTTTTAACAAAGCTCTCTACACTAATAGGGACATACCATTGTATTTTCTCAAAATAATGTGGGTGAGAATCATTTTAGGTCTCCATGTCAACAATTTTGACATTGGTTAATTGTATGGAGTGGGCCATGTGTTTGTCCAAGCTTGAAAAGATATAAGAATGACCCATTAAGAGGCCCATTCCCTCCCGGGTGGATACCTAAGACCCCAACCCAATATCCTAGGATTTCAAACAAGATTCATGAAAACCAAACATCAACCACAATTTTCTTCAACATAGCACATTGGTTGCTTTGTACTACCTGAAGGGATTTTCAGACAATCTGTAACTTGGCTTGTTATGTGTTAAAAGGTCTCTTTTGTACATGATAAGATTAGTATAAAATCATCTCTATGGACTTCACTATATATATATATATATATATATATATATATATATATATATATATATATAACCAATTGAGATATTATATCCCTACAACTTCTTGTAAATCTTCTTATAAAACCATTATTCATTCATCTGAGGGAGAACATAGAGAGAAATTTGAAGTTAAGGTTATAAAAAACATTAGATGATCTCTTAAAACCTTTTGTTCTACCTTATAATTTCAATGTATTTATAAAATATTAAACCCTCAAGGAAACCACACCATAAATCACCTTTGAATACAAGACAATATTAATTGTAGCTTAAAACAATAGACACCATGTGATTTGTATTTTTGAGCAAAACAAAATGAATGACAGAGTGAATACAATAACACAGAGATACATAGAACAATAACAGATATCCAGTGAACAATAACTTCTATTTAATAAATAAAATAGGATGAAACTGTAAAAATACAAAACTAAACAACTTGCTCGAATGGTGGTAGTTATCTTTGAGAAGAGATGTGGCTACTACGCGCATTCTTCTGAGAAGAATGATTGCAATGAGGCTTCAGAGGCCTTTTTAACATTACTCATAAATTCCAAAACCCTAGACATCCAAAAACCTAACCCTAGGAGATGAAACGCCAAAAGTTATGTAGGCCCTGATGGGTAAGTTGGTACCTCAACTTCCTGGGGTCATAAATTTTGCATATGACCTCTGTTTTAGGCACGTGATAGCCTGTTGGAAACGTATTTTAGAGAACTACACATTATGCCATCAAACTTCGAATCCAATTATAGTTTGACCGTGGAAAGCCAAAAAAACATTGTTTAGGTCCCCAAAACAACCCTTGAATTATAGAAAGATGTTGTTGGACACACCTAGCACACTTAGAGGGGGGGCGGTGAATGAGTGTGGGGATCTTTTTCCCAAAACTCCCCTCTTACAAAAAACTCATTAGTTAGCATTTGACATTTACTCATTACTCAGTGTTTTCATTAATAATCAGTTAGATGTGAATACATATCAGAAACATATATCAACAATATATCATCAAAAAATCATCTCCACGAGGAACACAAGGAAGACAAGATGTATGTACAGTTGCTCTTTTTATTATGGACTTCAATCCAGGGGATTTTTAGCAACAACTAAACAGAGTACAAATCTACAAGAGCACTAGCTCTATATGCAAGACTCAACATACATTATCAACACCAACTGAGATGAGGTAAAAATCCTCAATAGATATCAATCTGTACCATAAACAAGTGCATCAACCATGCACCAACCTGTGCCAAACATCATGTAATCAACCTGTACCATACACAAGCAAATCCAACCATGTACCAAGTATATACCAATCATGTTTCAATTACTCATCAACAATTACTCATCAGTTTGTACCAACATCATCAACTATACACCTCATGTATGTGCCAACTCATCAACTGCTTGTCTCAACCATGACTATTTCTGGATTAGTCAATAACCCTAACTTGAAATAATCATAACTTTATACATGTAATGAATAAAGATCTAAAACTGATACACAATGTTATTCAGTGTGTTTTGCACAATTCCACCAGGTGTCACTACTTGGAACCTCTCAGAAAAGGACTTATATAAAAAATGACATACATTGTTGAATTCTGGATTATTCTAGAGAGCGACCTTGTAGAACGTTCCCTGCATGGAATATTTGTTGAATCAATCTGAAACTATTACACAACATAATAAATACTTTAATATAATGAACACAATTGGTCTCACTGAATTTTGAACTATTATGAACAAGTTATGATGTTTTTACCCGAAACACCTATTTTAGACTAGTTCCAGGACTAGCCACAAACCCTCTTTTCCACAGAGTGTATCTCCAAAAATACGACGAGACACAAGCTTAATTTTTTACGACAGATACTTGGATATGTTTCCTCAATGGAATATCAATAACATGGTATGAATCATTATAGAAAATAAGTTATTACGAAAATGGTGAGATGACCTGTAAATAACGTACCTTAGAAAACATCATGAAAATAATTTATCCTCCCTTGAATTATGACCCTTGTTTCTTCACCTTCCCTCTGAAATTCATCTTAGATATCGTTTGGTTACCTCATTCACCTATATATATTCAATATACTCAAGTTTTCCACACCAAAAATGTTCAAGAAGCTCTCACAAGAAGCTCTCCATCAATGCTCCAAAAGATATTCTCACAAGAATCTCTCCATTGATCCACAAAAAGGATGATATACAAGAGACCATTGCTATCTTATTTATACTTTCATCCTCTAGGTCACTTAACCCATTTTTAGGTCACTTAACCCATTTCTAGGTCACTTAATCTATTTTCCTTATTTTAGGGTTAACCACTTTCCATAAATAGAAAGTTCTCCAATACTTTATCATTTAAATATTCCTTCTTTCTTTTGTCACCTTACTTTATTATTTCTTGATTTTGTCACTTCTCTTTATTATTTAAATAGTCCACCTTGACTTTGTCACTTTAATTTATCATTTAAATAATGATTTCTTTTTTTAGGTCACTTTGACTTCTTTGACCTTGGGCGCTTCAAGCCTTCATGTTGGGGTCCTTCATCTTCATAAGGCCATAACTCTCAAACCATGAGGAGTTATGTGACATTCCACATACCACTGGAAATGACATGAAAATAAATATCCATCTAGGATAGTTTCACCAACAATTTCCTTGATCTTCATCTCATTATTCCACATACAAGCATGGGTCCTCCAACCATTCTTCTAGGATAACTCAATCCACAAAGTTCCTTCATGTGAGGGATTTCACCATAAGGGGACCACTTTGGAGTTCATCCATTTGTGCACCTTATCAATCATGATAATACAAGAATGAGAGCATGGGTCCTCCAACCATTCTTCCAAGATAACTCAATCTGCAAAGCGTCTTCCCATGAGGGATTTCACCATAATGGGACCACTTTGGAGTTCATCCATTTGTGCACCTTATCAATCATGATAAGACAATAATGAGTCATCTATACATTTTTCCAATAATGCATCATATACCAATGAAACCACATCAATCCATCTTCATCATGTATCAATGACAACTCATTGATCCATCTTCATCATATCAATGACAACTCATTGATACATCTTCATTTATGAATTCTCATCAAGGAAAATACATATTACATTACATCAATCATCAATCAATAAATCCTTTGGAAACAATCAATCACTTGACATCAATCAATCAAACCATTGGCATCACTGGAAACATGATCCAACAGATGTACTGACATGAAACATTCCAAAATAATCTAGTTGGATTAGGTGGGAGGCCACCAATATCCACCTGGAAGCTGTGTAGGGATTCATACAGCCTTGAAAGTGTAGAACCCACAATTACAAAGAATTACAGAAGAACATGTTGAACTAAAACTGCCAAAAGGTGCTAGTTGGAATAGGTGGGTGGCCACCAATATCCACCTGGATCATGACATTCAAGTTTTATCACCCTTGAATACAAGCCAATTTTAACTATAGCACATTCAAAATACCATGGGAAAGAACATCAATCGAACTCCAAAAATTAAAGTGTTCACAACATTCTTCTTAGAGGAAGACCCTAGTAATAATTCTAAGGTAATCTTTGACTTAGCTAGCACTTCAGATAACCAAATCATGGATTTCTAACACAAAGTCAACACAGAAAGTATGTCTAGATGGAAGAAGTCTGTAAAGAACATAGAAAATCTCATTGATAGGAGAAAGAAAGAGAACACCATATGGAAAGGATGCCTCAACCTAAGTCAAAATCGAAAAATTACATATTTACATGTACAAGGATCGACAGATGACATAATCAAATCAATGAAGAAATTGGTATAGGAATTGCTTGTCAAAAATCTTCCACTGAAAGAAGAAAATATCCTGCAGATTGAATATGAGAAATTTAAGGAAGCAAAGGAAACTCTTGAAGCAGTGAGTTCTTAGGCATCATCAATGTATGTAGTCCTTAGCAATTGGCCCACATATTTTTTCGACTACATGTAGTCGACTCAAGGTACAACATGCACTATTGGAAGAACTCACACAAAGAAGAACTACCACAGTCAATGATGATTTTAGGGGTGAAATTTCGCTCATGGGAGAAATTAAAAGGCCTCCAAATTTTTGTTGGGCGATTATTTTTTGTTGGAGTGATTTTTTAGAACTTATATCATTAGCCCCGAATTTATTTTAACTGAAAAATCATATAGAGGGTTAGCTGATGTTTTTAATAGGGAGAGAAAAATAAATATATTTATCCTTTGAAATTTGGAGCTGGAAGCTTCCATTTTCCCCATTTCTAGAGATACGAGAATGTTTGGTAGCATTGTCTCCCTCCCATTTGGTAAAATCTGGGTTTATGATTTAATTCATCCCAATTTTGTAGTAAAATCTAGGTTTATGTGGTAAAATCAGGTTTTATGGTTTAATTCACCCCAATATTGTGGTTTGAGCACTGGGCAGTTACAATCTTACCTTTTCCCGATTTTCAGAGAACAAGGGGATTTTTGGGAGCAATTGGGCCCTCCCATCTGGTATAAATCATATGGGATCTACCCATTTGTGCATTGGGTTCAAATCAGAGCTTTATGATGCATCCTTTGTATTGTATAGCGATAGGTTTGTCGAGTTCATGAGAATTGCATAGGTTCTTGAGCAGGTTAACATGATTCAACATGAAATTTTACAGATTGTACTTGCATAATCGATTACTTCCCAATGCATGCAGCTTTGGTGGTGAACACTTACCAGGGTTTTTGTTCATCTTGATAGGTATTTACCCTCATCTTTGTGTGTTTCCTCTTGACATAGGTAGTTTCCTGGAAATTAATTTAGTGGTAAATAATGTTATATTTGTAGTGAAGACATGGTAAGAAAATATGAAGAAAATGTGACACTATACACTATAATCCTTATTGTATTTCTTTCCATTAGTTAGTTCAATATAAACGAAAGAAGAGGACCTTTCTAATTTCTTATTATATGTCTTTTGTTTTAATCTTTTCCAGTTAATATGTGATATATTGTGTCTTGAAGATTGAAAGAAAAAGAAACAATGAAAAGAGATGGCCATTGTACGAGCATCTCTTTATTTGGTGGTTATTCATATAGTTTATATCAAATAGCATTTGATTTTTATTCATATAGTTTATATCAAATACCATTTGGTTTTTATTCATATAGTTTATATCAAATACCATTCTTTCATAGATGTGGATGTCCCCCGACTATTATGGATTACGAAAATTTGTATCTGATTGATGGGCTTCATCTTTATACCAAATTACGAGAGTATGATGTCCTTTGCATCTAATGTATCTAGAATGTTAATTTCGTCCTCAAGAAAAATTGAACCATTCAAACTCACTATAATTCTATTGCCTCTAAAAGAAACAAAATTCTCTTCTAACTCCTCCATATGATGCAAATGAACTACATGAATTGTCTTACCAATGAGCATGTTAAATTTTCTTTTACTATTAATGCTTGAGAGGATTTCCTTCGGTAGATTCCAAAAAGTGTTCTTTAGCTCTTCTAATCTAACCTTAATGGAATTATTTTCTTTCATTATGTGGAACATTATGTTATCTATTTTTTTTATCCCAATCTAGCCTATGAAGATTGCCCTATCCGAGTGTCATAGATATCATGTTGGGAGCTGGAATTGAAACAAGAAGCAATGATTCAGTGCATGTCCAAAATAAGGGCACTCTTACTTGAGATGTTGGCCATTGTTAATTGTTGATTTTTTATCCACAAAATTTCTCGTTGAATGGATTGAAGATCATTAATTGAGCAGAGAGGTGCACTCTACAACCCACTATGGGGGAGATTGTAATGTTGAAAAAAAAACATATATATTTACATGCATCCATATGAATCCAAACCATTTATACACATATGCAAAGTTTCTCATTTAGATAGAAAGTAAGAGTGCATATAACCAAAATAACACTGAGTGCAATCCATCTATGAACCAAAATACATCAACAACAAGGCTCTCAATGGCCTATCACATTTATTGAAACACACTAGCTTATAACCTTGATCTCATGACTCAAAACATTGCTTTGATACACATAAGAAGTCTAATTGAAGAAATCAACACAAAAGGAAGAGAGAACAAATAAAGAACAAATTGTAAACCTCACAAAATCTTATGTAGAAAAACACCCTATGTAAGATATAATTGTACAATATCTAACTATTAAGAAACCGTTGTTGGTTATTTGTGGTTACCCAATGAACATAATGATTATAAACAAATAACAATGAATGATATTATAAATTGTTCCTAGGTGAGATTGATTCTATGGAGTCATTTCTTGGTGGAATTTCCCTACTGAAGTCATCAGTATAATCATCTGTGCAACCTTGTATAGTAGCGTGTCATACCAGTGGGTCTACATATCAGCTTGGTGAGTGCTCATCTCATATTTGAGTTTTGATACATCTCAAAATGAGGAGCCCAAATAATAGGGAATGCCTTAGTGCAAAAAAATATGAATTGTGTTTTAAATTTTAATATTAACATGCTAGAATCATTTGTTGTGGATGAATTTCATACTTCAAATTTCCAAGTTTTAAGACAAATTCAATCCATTTGGTTGAGAAATTTTTTTCTTAAATATTATGTACATATAATATGGAAAATATTTTCACTAAGAACATGATACTGAACTTTGATATAAACATGCTTTAACAAGAAGTGAACTTTCATAGTATTTTTCTGGAACTTAGATTTGGATTCTTCTTCTATGCTATGAGATTTGGATAAATTAGAATATATATATAGCAACATAATTTTACTTATATAACATAATTTTACCAACTTAATCGTCATCATCTTGTTCTTTCTCTTACTTCTTACATGACTTCATAGGTCTCTCTCTATCAGAAGCATATTCATGTCGAATTTCCATAAACTGAAAAATTTTCCATTGACACATTTACTGCAACACACTAGCTTATAACCTTGATATTATGAGTCAGAACTTGGCCTTGATGCCTTTAATAAGTCTAATTGAATACATCAAGAAAAAAGGAAGAGAGAAAAGATGAAGAACATACTGTAAACTTCAGAAAATGTTATGTAAGAAAACACCATATCTAAGCTATAATTGTACAATATCTAATTGTTAAGAGATATTTGTTGGTTATTTGTGGTTACCCAATGAACATAATGATTAGAAACAAATAAAATAATAATAATGAATGATAGTAGAAATTGTTCCTTTGTGGGGTTGATTCTATGGAGCTATTTCTTGGTGGAATTTCCCCAGTGAAGTCAGTCATCAGTATAGTCATCTGCACAACCTTGTGTGTTATCTCATCATCCCAGTCAATTTACATATCATCTTGGTGAGTGTTCATCTCATATTTGATTTTTGATACACCTCAACATGAGGATCCGAAATGGTAGGGAAAGCCTTTTTGCAAAACAATATGAATTGTGTTTTAAATTTCAATATTAACTTGCGAGAATGATTTGTTGTGGATCAATTTAATACATCAAATTTCTATATTTTAAGAAAAAATTTCATTTGGTTGAGAATTGTTTTGTTTAAATATTTTGTACATATAAGCCGACAAAGATTGTCACTAAGATAATGATAATGAACTTTGATATCAATATGCTTCAACAAGAAGTGAACTTTTAGAGAATTTTTCTAGAACTTAGATTTGGATTCTTCTATGCTTTGAGATTTCGATAAATTAGAATAAATATATCAATTTTTTTTACTGATCTAACAAAATTTTACCAAATTACATTTGGTTTTTCTCATGGATGGTACATGTTGGACACACCTACCACACTTAGAGGGGGGGTGAATGAGTGTGGGGTTCTTTTTCCCAAAACTTCCCTCTTGCACTA
>JASDQU011026579.1:40602-50622 GCA_032191745.1 Picea mariana
TATTTGTGATACCTTCATATATATGGTGGTGGTGGTGGTGGTAGTTAACGTCCACTGAGACTGAAATGTGTCTATCGAACCTTAATAAAAACAAAAGATTACTTGGATTTCTTTAAAATGTTATTTCGATGCTTGAAAAGAATTAAGAAGAAGCGTTCCAAGATCACTAAAGTTTTGATAACTTAGAAGGTTGGGAAGGTCAGTATTGCCACAAATATTTGAAAATTGGGATCTAATTTGGGTATATGCAAGGCATTCTAGGAGAACATGTTTTTAATCTTCAACCCTCTTAGTGTCACAAGGTGACAAATTATTTCTTTCCATGGTGTTTTGGGGATTTTGCAACACCCAGTTTCACTATGCATCTCATGAGAATTAATTATTGTTTTAGCAATATTGATTCTCTTCTTTACACTAGTCAAAACATAGAGATACTTTTGATCTTGAAGGTTACGGTTAACCACCTCCTTATAATATCTTAATTTTCTTTTATAATCTATTTTTTTATCGCAACATTGATTCTCCTTAAATTTATCTTGTACAATATTTTTAATATCATGCTTCGATGAGGAGGATAGGATAGGGTCTATTGCCCTTAATTTTGAGATTATAAGTTATAAAATTATTTTGGATCTGCTCTCTCTTTCTCCAATATTCTCGAGATATAATACATCCCCAAACTTCACATTACCTCCATACAAGATAGCTGAAGTGACAAGAATCTCAAAGATGAGTTTTTTCTTATCCCATAGCCAAAGGTCTCATAATTTACAATTATTTTCAAGTCCATAATAATCTTTCCACCCTCCATTTATCCTTTTCTCAATGCTATAGCTCCAAATGAGCTTGTACTATAATTCCAAATGAGCTTGTGATGAATATCAATTTCAAGATACTTGTAAGAAGAAAGTTACTCCAAGATATTATTATCATATAAAGAATTATTGTTGATCATCTTGTTGGATTTAATGATCATAACCTTAGTTTTTTTTGTGTTCGCAATCATATATATATATATGAAACGAGAAAAAGGAAAATTAAAAGTAAAAATCTATTTTCATCTTAAGTAAAATATTTTAATATCAACTCTGTATCTCTCTCTATATACAACAATTGAAGTAAATAATTTATTAATCTTAAAACATTACAATGTGTTGCTCACTATGGGAAGATGTGTAATTCATTCCATTCTCAATATGAATTTGACATGTGGTGGACACACACACACACACCAGAGTGTAAATCCATTTTAACTCTAGATTTATCATGTGATCAAAGGGATCAAATACCTTAAGGTGCAAACCTATTTTAGAGTCAAAAACTTGATGAAAGGTTTACACTTCAAAAAATTTGATCCTTACACTTTAAAGGATTTGATCCCCTTTGTTGCATGATGGATTAGAAGTTAAGATGAACCTGTTAGAAAAATAATGAAATTCAAAAATAAATTCAAAATTATATGTCAATTATAAAAGTGAATAATTTTAAGATTAAAAATATTCTTCACATTCAAAATAAATTCAAAATAATGAAAATGATGATGTAAACCATAAAACTAAATTCAAAATGATGAAAATTATGTGAACCATAAAATTAAATAATTTTAAACCAATACAATCTAAAATAATGTTAACCACACTAAAAAAAATATGCATTATCAATCAACATTACTTTAAAAGAATCAATAAAATTTAAGAGTTACTTAAAACAAAAGAATTTTTTTTTTATTATATTTTTGAGTTATCTTAGTAGGTACTCTTTCAATAATGTATTTCCATTTTATTTCATTATATATCCATAAAAATATACAAATTGAGTATTCTATAATTTAATTATGTATTAAGTAATGTCTATTTTTAAAATTTAACTAAATATAAATATACTTTTATACTTTGAAAATATGATAAAAAGATTATTTTTTTCTTGAAAATGTATAATTCTTATTTTATTATTTTCATTAAACCGTTAATTTTAATGATGGAATATACATTTCTGCTAGATCTACTAAGTACTTCTCTTCATTTAAATAATAGTACATTGGATAAATGAACCAGTTGTAATTTTGACAACCAAAATAAATCTCAATAATATTCACATAGACAACCAACACAATTCACAACATTTAACCATTTAATTTAAGTTATTTAACCACTATTAATTTTTTTTAAATTCATTAAATAAAATTAATATTGTATATTTTACGTTTCCATATACTTTGATATAGCATATAATGTATTCCTATATTTTTTAATGGAATATAATATTTTAGTTGAGTAAAATAATATACATTTTAAGTATAATATAAATAAAGTTTCTTAATGATAAGTTATGTGTTATTTTAAGTATAATATAAACAAAGTTTCTTAATGATAAGTTATGTGTTATGTGATATTCTATGATCATCTTATATTTATAAAAATTTAAAATTTTTATTTTTGATTTTATTTTTTAATTTATGAAATTTGATATTTTATTATATAATTGTGTTTATTATGTTTATTTTATAAAATTTTTTTATTTTGTATATAGTGAAAGTTTTTTTATACTAATAAAATTTAAATATTAAATAAATTTTTATTTTTATTTTTTATAATTACTTTTTGATTTATAATGAAATATAATATTTATTTTGCTAATTACTTAAACTCTAAATTTTATTAATTGAATAAACTAAATTCATATATTATAAATCACTTAAACATTATTCATTTGAATAAAAATATAATTATAAAAATAATTAAAAGTCATAATGTGCATAATTTTACGGACAAGTGATAAAGTGAATGAACATTTATAAATAAAGTGTTAGCAACTAGAGACATACATATTTCTTGTATTTTCCATGTGAGACAATTCTTGTAAAAGATGGTGGATGTAAAAAGCGTTGTACTTAACAATTTATTTTATGTTTCTAAAGTTTTGACTAATTTCAAGTTAGCCAACCCATTAAATTTCTTATTGTATGATTTTTATTTAATTATCTCTAGTGAGTTAGTCATTGTTGGAGTTTTTTTTATTCATCCAATCATATAATGTGTCACTCGATATTCTTTTCATTTTTTTAAATGAATAAATAGTTTTGCAATAATATTATACCTTATCTTGTCCTAGAAGTGTAGGATAGTCTGTGAAAAGTGTGTTGTTAAGGTACTTCATGATGTTAAGTCATCGGTTCGAAATATGTGGGGACAAACAATCCAACCATGTTAAGGGTTGGTGTGGCTCAAGCCAGGTGTGATCCCCGAGTGATTTTGATGTTTTAAGGGTTGGTGTGACTCAGGCGAGATACGATCCCCGAGTGATTTTGATGGCTTAAATGCCCCTGAATCACGAAAATACACATTATCTATGCAAGTGTCTAATAAATTTAGCTTTGACATCCAAAAAAGTGTTACAACTCTCTTTCGAGTAAATGCTTTATCTAAAGTAATAGAGTTATTCTTAAATTATGTATATTTTATTTAAGTCTTCTTTTTCTCTTCTTATATTACATCAATTATAGTAATTTTCTAATAATTTTGTCTAATATATAATCTTAAAAAACAAATAAATTATTTATCTAGAATGTATAATCTTAAAAATCAAATAATTATTTATCTAAAATGTATAATCTTAAAAAACAAATAATGTGGCATTCATTATACCATTTGTTATATCATGTTCGAATCGGGTGTTACAACAAATATATATTTTCACTATTAAGTTTTGAGTATTAATGACTTTTTAGAGTTCAAATATATATTTTCGCGATTAATTTTTGAGTATTAATGGCCTTTTAAAGTTCAAACATTTATTTGTATTTGTTTTGTTTTAATTTTATCTTCACGTACTTAAATTGATTATGAGTTTGTCATGGTTTCTCAATACATGACCTCGGTTATCCTTATACCTTTTTCTTTTCTGGTTCCTCTCAACATTATGCCCCATATTGTTGTACATGTTAAGTCAATTTTGTTGAACACACTATATTTTTTATGTGGTCTAATTTAATCATATCATAAACTATTGTTTGTTGTATATTGGGGTGTTTTCTATAGCGAGGTTGTACAATTAATATATATTATAAACTATTGTTTGTTGTATATTATGAGTGTTTTCTATAGCGAGGTTGCATCATTAATATTTTTAAATTAACTTAGACCTTTTTAAAACCACCATGAATACTTACGAAAGAGTTCACTATATTTAATTTTAAACGAACAAATGCATATTCCCAATTGTGTATGCATCTCTTTATCCATATCCATGAATAAAAAAAAGTCACTATATATTCATTGTTTCAAAATTGCAAGGCATGTTTTTAATGAATACTTACGAAAGAGTTTACTATATTTAATTTTAAACGAACAAATGCATATTCCCAATTGTGTATGTATCTCTTTATCCATGAATAAAAAAAAGTCACTATATATTCATTGTTTCAAAATTGCAAGACATGTTTTTAATGAGAAGAAGGAAGAAGGCAAATTGTCGATGATTCCTATTGATAATTGTGTATGCATCTCTTTATCCATGAATAAAAAAAAGTCACTATATATTCATTGTTTCAAAATTGCAAGGCATCTTCTTAATGAGAAGAAGGAAGAAGGCACATTGTCGATGACTCCCATTGATGGTTTGTTGTATATTATATGGGTGTTTTTTATAATGAGACTGCACCATTAAAATTTCCAAATTAACTTGGAGTCTTTTTAAACCACCATGAATACCTACCAAGGAGTTCACTCTATTTAATTTTAAAGGAACAAATGCACATTCCCAATTTTGAATCCATGTCTTTTTTCATGAATAAAAAAAAGACACTATATCTTCATTGTTTCAAAATTGCAAGGCATGTTCTTAATGAGAATAAGGAAGAAGGTACATTGTCGATGATTCCCATTGATTGATTGTTTCTAGTAGTGGTAGAAATATTTTATTTGTATCATTTTTTTGAATTTGAGATAGATTTATATGTCTTGTTGTTATGTTTAAACTTTTTAAATTATATAAACTAAAAAATGAAATAAAAAATATTTTATTCTTGCTAAATTGTAGGATATACATTATATTTTCATGGAGTTTATACATGGATAAGTCATAGTTTAAACGTTCTATATTTTGTCTTTTTTTGAGCATATTTTATGTTTAATTTTGTCTAAAATCCGGCAAGAACCTGTTGGATTTGCATATTTGAGTGGCTAAGATTGTATAATTGAAGTGCCCCGGGGATTTTTCATCATGCTGAATCTATTTATGCATTCAAAAATGCAATTTAAATAACATAAAATTGTGATTCTGTCCATATTTTGTCGTCTAATTTTGACAAAAAAAAACAAAATGTAGAACACTTAGACAATGCCCATGATTAAAACCCAAGCACAAAATCACCAGCGAAACAAATTCCCAATCCTAAACCTCAACCACTAGGTGGAGATGCAAATATTGACAAAGAAAATGTCATTGAATCACTGAGAAACCTAATTAGCTTTATTAGAAACAACAAAGATCCATCATGCCTTTCCCTCACTACATCCTTTGAGACAATTATATCTTCCATTGTCCATTCTCGAGGAAAATTATCTGGTGTTTCTAAATACATGGCTAAGAAGTATGAATTCTATAAGATATGATTACATAGGAATGGGGTGAGAGATTTCCAAATTTTGAAACAATAACTCATAACCTTGTTTAGTGACCCTAGAGTTGACCAACACCCTTTGTGATAAAAAAATGTATTTTCTTGGATAAATACTAAACAAACATAACAAATATTTATAAATGACTAGATGGATAGGTCATTTATGGTTTTTGACAAAACTCTCTATATTAATAGAGAAGTTTCATTGTATTTTCTCAAAAAATTGTGGATGAGATTCATTTTAGATATCCATGTTAACAATTTTGACATTGATTAAGAAGGAAACCCATAAAATTCATGAGAACCAAACATCAATTGCCACCTCAACTGAAAATTTTCTTTAATATAACCATCATAGATTTATTTTAACCAAACATCAATTTCCACCTCAACTGAAAATTTTCTTTAACATAACCATCATAGATTTATTTTAAACAGGATCTATAAAGTATTTAGAGGAATCAAAATTTTTAACGTGTAATTTGTTTTATCATTTCATTTAATTTAGTAGAATTTATTTTTATTATTGTAATTTTTTTTAAATTAAAAAAAATTAACATAGAAAACATTTCCTCACAGATACAATAAATGCTCTTCTATGCCTCATAGTGAATAGCGTGCATAAAAAAAACACCCTTCTCAACCATTCAAAGGCAATCATAAGCAAGCTCTTATCCTATTATAGAGCAATCATAAGAATATAGTTATCAAATTTGGTTGAATTGGCCAAATAAATTCAAAAAATTGGGTATTTTATTCAGTTCCAACCGAGAATATTCAGTTGACCATGACTTCCATCCAGACATAGCAGTGAGCCCCCTTCTCTGGTTCTTTCCAGACTTAGCAGTGGGCCCCCTTCTCTGCTCTTATTATCTCGGTGTTCATATGATATGAAAGGAGTGCCTTCCTTTTTGTTTGACCGGGTACCAGTCTCAAACATTACTTACAAGATATATAAAATAAAATTCAACACCAGAAATCTTAATCACCTCCTCGTTCCATCATATCGCAGTATTCAAATATAGATCTTTGTCTCTGGAACATCATTCCGTTGTAGAACTTGGAAATGAATAACTTTTCATCCTTATCTACTTTCTCTACGTCCGTAGAACCTGGGATCCTTTTATTCTCTTCACAATTCAACTCCGCCTGAGTACTTCTTGTGTGAGTGGACGCATATTCGTTACCAGTAGCCGTAGCAAATCAGAATGCTTTCATATTGCAGAGATCCTCCATTCCTCCTTTTCATTTCCGTCTTTTGGAGAACCACCACTTGCGCTTACAATTTATTCCTTATAGGAATTGAATATTTGAGACCTTGAAGCTTACATATCTGTAACATACACAAACTGGTTGTTTGCACTACCAAGGGAACTCTCCCGGAACCATTCAAACTCAAAATCCTCACATGGTTGCTTCGTAGTTTCACAATCTGCTCTGGCTCGTTGCCACTACTAAATAAAGGATACCTCTCAGAGGAAATATTAGACGGTGGTAGTTTTATCTTGGCCCCCACAATCAATCTTTTAAATAACCAAGGCCAGGCCTTTAGGCAGAAAATTGTTAGATCAGCAGATTTGAGTGATTATTTCTATATAATATGAGTATCTCAGGGGTTTTTAGAATGATGAATCCATTTCTACATTCAAAACTGGATTTTAAACAACGAAAAATAGTGATTTCTTGCAGATTTTAATTCGACAGCATAGGAAGATATTTTTGTATATATTTCATGTAGCTATGAGAGGTAAGGGTTGGAAAGTGGGTAAGGAAGAGACTCTTGAATACGTTGTGTAATTTTTCTCTGATATTAATGAAATTACTGGATCAAAAGTCCCTGAGTTTTGACCCCAAAGATAAATGTGATTGTGCTACTTTATGCATGTGATCTTACAGTATTTGTCTTTCAGTTTAAAAGCATATATATTATATGGCTTTTTATTTGTGTTAATTTGAACTATATGTATCAAAATCCATCGTCATCTGATGCTGTGTTGCATGTAATCTCATTTGTCTTTCAACCATAATCACCTTGGGATTCATCCTTGTTAGATGCCCTAAGGGGTTTTTTTTTTCTCTTTGATATTCTATCTACATTGACATCGAATTGGACTAAAGTAGTTATTTCTATCTTTCCTCTGATTAGTCAATTTTCAATCCATAAGTATCCAATAAACCTTTATTGATTTCTGACCTTTTTGTGACTCCATTGCCCAATGAAATGTTTTTCAACATTTCCACCAACTGTATAAATCAAATTTTATCTTAGATATATAGACTTTGATTCAAAACCAAATAAATCCTTTTAATGATTGATTTCAAGAGTGAGAGCCCCTTCTAGGTTGGAAGGGCTAGCTTCGAGCCTCAAGTTAGTTTGTGGCTGCCTTTGTGATTTTCCTCCTTAGCCAAACAAATTTACAGAGTACTAACACATTACATAGGAGAGTTAATTATCATCTTTCTGACACATAAGGGAGTTCATGCTCGACTTTCCAATACATGATTCCATTGTTTTCTTGTTGATACAGGGATAGGACCCTACAAAAATGTATTTTGTATTTTGGTTGTAACGTTTGACTCTGATACATGTTTCATGCTTTTCTTATACCATTGGAAAGGTCTTTTGAAGATATACAACTTCACAACTACATGATTTTAGAGATCCCTCACCAATTGTTCACAGTTTTAGGATTAATATATGGAACATTGGAAAAATCCATGGAGAACAAAATACTTCAACCAAGAGGAGAGGAGCCAAGAACCGAACTCAGGGAAGCAGATATCAACTCTCACTTAGCTAATTTTTTAGTTCTATAGGTTCGAATGTGTCGTTTTGAAATTTTATTTCAATATTATTCTATGGTATCTCATCTATTTTGTGTTGAATGGTGTCATGTGCCAATTCTAAAGGAAGATCATACTCAACAATCTAGATAGGTAGCATGTGAGGTGAGAAAACCATGAAGGCACAACAACTACACATCAAATAAATCTACAAGTTGTTGCAGCAAGGAGAAGTGAAAGGGAATTAGACTCAAATAGTCGAAGACGAAATCCAAATCCCATGATGGTCGAATATCAAACTAGGAGGAAGTAGAGTTTTGAATGGCTAGACCAGTCACCACAGTTGGTGAGGTGCACTATAGCCAAAATCTGTGATGGCCCACCAACACTAAAAGACAAATTCGAAATGTAACTACATATAATACATTAAATTATAAACATTTCTTCTCTCTTTGTTTTCTCTCATCATTACAAAGAGAATAAGGACAAAATTTTGTAAATGAAAGATCATGGGGGTAAGGTGGAAGGCCAAAAATCAAGTTGGATATAAATAAATACAAAGATTGTATCAGAGTAAAGGTATTTTGGCTCTTTGATTTTTCATGAAATATTAATGAAACTTTTAATGAGGAGAAGCATGTTTGGCTAAGGAATTTTTTGGAGAACTCTAGTTCTCGTGTTGGATGTATTGTGGACTATTCCCATGCGTTTTGCACAACGCATGGGTTGTGTAAAAATGTACTTCTTATTGTATACTATTCTCATGTATGTTTGTTGCATTCTTATTTCAGTTCTTCACATAATATTTGTCTAAATTCATGGGCATATAACTATAAATGATTGTTTAAATGTTAGATTATCTTGTGTTTGAAGTTATTTATTGTATGCTTGTTTTTGTTCTGTGTAAACTTGTAACACACAGGACCCCCTAACCCTTACTTAGGTTAGCGGGGTGTCAAAATTTACTTTTTCATTCCTTAAAACCCATCTTTTTTTGTTTTCACTGAAATCCAATTCAAGATTCATAATCTTGTTATATTCATCAAGATATTTCTAATGACTATAATCGTACTCAAAACATAGCTCTGGATCAAAATTTAAAACCATTTAAAGTTCAGAAACCTTCTTTAGCCATAGGCCACTTCATTTCTATGCGACATCCATGTGGCATCCCTAATACTTGTTCCCTATGATGTGGCATTGATGTGGAACTTTCCACCTCGCCCTTCATGACCTCGACCTACCTGTCCCTAGAAACCAACGAATTTTATTCATTCAGAGCCTTCCCTTTCCATTGGAGTTCTTCTCCATCAGAGTCACATTCCACTCCAAAGGATAGGACGATCCTCAAATTAGGGAAAACAACGACTTGGATTATTTTGAAGTCTTTAGCTACCTAGCCTTTACCTTCTACTCCGAAGGCTATTTCCCTTTGTTATCACTGGGACCCACAAAGATCTACAACTAATATTAAATATCAACTTCTTCTTGATCAATGCCCCTCATTCATTCTTAGAGTCCCTCCCATTAGAGTTCACTCATTCTCGTGACTTATACCACTTTCACAAGCCTACTCCAATTACACTCACTTCGACGAATCTAACGATCCTTGGATT
>JASDQU011026581.1:0-10349 GCA_032191745.1 Picea mariana
ATTAATAAAATTATCATCCAATTAGACTTTGGATGACTTTGATTTGTACATATTGGATATATCTTCTAGTATAAATGAACCAACGACCTTTCGATTAGAATTAACAATATTACAAGTAGAGATGTCCGTATGAGTGATAATTCACCATGTCGTATCATTATAAGGAAGAATTGTTGGTCTCGTAGCTATCTTGTACAAGATGTACTTCTTCATATGTTCCAAATCAACGATGCCAGACGCATACTCTTTTGTAAAGTTCCCATCTTAAATTAATTTGTAATCTCCCTCCTTTCCATGATATTTGTGGTTCCTATTTCTTAAGAAGCATCTGATAAGAATGTTGAATTTCCTTCTCCTTGTCCTTTTGTTTCTTTACTTTACCCTTCCTGATCATCTTGCGGGAAAGAGTTCCTGTAATTAGAAAAAAATCCAAAGTGAGTTTTGGATATATATATAACTTCAATTAAATAATCTCAACAATGATCTGAACAAAAGTACTAACCAGAAGAAGTTTGTATGAAAAATATTGTGTCTTTTGATTCCTAAATTTATGCAGTTTGGTTTCTTAACAATGCTCATAAATATTGTGTGAAATGATAGAAGAGAGGAAGATAATGTTATGTGTAAACTTATGCTCTTTATTTGTTTTTCATTCATATCCAGTTGCTCAATAAATTTAGTTTAATCCACATTAACAAAAATTGTCATAGTTATTTCTTGTAGAAAAGACAATTCAATATTTCAAATTTGAGGGGGAACACCCGTAATCGAGAATTGGCTTACCAGGAGTCTCTAAATATTTAAGATTTTAAACCAAGCGATATGACCAGGATGATGTGATTATGTTAGATGATTTCATTGTTAGGAATAATACTTTTATTAACAACTCAATGAGATAACTGTGAGACCAGACATATTAATTCAAACATAACTTACTGGAAGAAGAATCCCAAAGTAGTATACAACTAACTAGTTCACTAGGACATCGAGACACCAGGATATTGGGGAATTATTGAAGTTTTAGAATGAAAATTAAAACCCGATTTGATCACTGGTTCATCAATGCACCGGACCACTGAGAATCAGGCAAGTTATTGTAAAATGTTAAAAGGAAAACCATCCCAACCAATAGATCATCGGTTACTCATTTTATAGACTATTTATGGCTACAAGATTTCACTTATTGGTTTAGAAGAACAATATTTTATATCTAAAAATATTAGTTATTTATTAATAATAATATTTACTTAACATAACATTTATAAGAGAAAAAGAAAAATGGAGTTCAGTCCATTAAAATATGGAAATAAGTTTCTAATTAGTTATGAAATGAAAACAAAGACTCAAATATTTATACAAACTGAATTTTGCATTTATTTGTTCCTTATCTCTCTTGAACTCAGTTTTGATTCACAACCCACAAACATCCATAGCCCCGATAAAAATTCCTTAGTATCATACACGAATTTCCTCATTTCCAGCAAGTGTCCATAGGCCAAACAAATTCACTTCTTCTTCCCACACTTTACATTAGTGATTTTCAACTTCCATTTTATAGTTTGATAGTCTTCTATAAAGTCTCCATCTTCAATGAATTTGTAAATATTGATCCATTCCATGTTGATTGTGGCTACCATTTTGTAAGAAGTATTCAAGGATAATGTTGAATTCATGTTCTTTTCAATTTCTTCCTCCTCGTCCTTTTTTTATTTTACTTTACCTTTCCTGGTCATCTTGTCGGTGATATTTCCAACAATTATAAATAAATATTTCCATCTTCAATGAATTTGTAAATATTGATCCATTCCATGTTGATTGTGGCTACCATTTTGTAAGAAGTATTCAAGGATAATGTTGAGTTCATGTTCTTTTCAATTTCTTCCTCCTCGTCCTTTTTTTATTTTACTTTACCTTTCCTGGTCATCTTGTCGGTGATATTTCCAACAATTATAAATAAATCCAAAGTGCGAGTTGGATATATATAAAACTTCAATTCAATAATATCAAAAATCATATGAATAAAAATACTAATCGAAAGAAGTTTCTATGAATAATACGATGTCTTTTGATTGTTGAATCTCTGAATTTTATCCTCTTAACAATGCACATAAATACTATGTGAAATGATAACAGAGTGGAACATAATGTTATGTCTAAAATTATGTCATTTATTTGATTTTAATTCTTCTCCCAATGCTCAATAAATTCATTTTAATCCTTATTAATAAGAATTGGCAGAGATATTTAATGGAGAAAATAAAGTTCAGTATTTTAAAAGTGAGGGGGAACACTGATTTACCGAGTCTCTAACCAAGCACCGACTTACCGAGAGTCTCTAAATATTCAATCTCTTAAACTAGGTGGTAGGACCTTTGAAGGTGTGATTATGTTAGACAATTTCATTATTACACATAATCCTTTGATTAACCATGCCACCAAAGAGTCTAGAGACCGAGATTACTATTTCAAACATAACACAATGCAAGAAGAATCGTAGTCTGACATACAACTAATTGGTTCATTGGCGCATCGATACATCAAGAAACCGAGAGATTGGGGAATTGTGAAAGTTTTAGAACGAAAATTAAAAATAGAGCCAATCACTGGTTCAATGTTGCACTGGACCACTGGTAATTGGGTAAGTAATTATAAAATGTTTAATGGAAAACCATCCCGGCCACTAGATCACTAGTCCGCCGGGACACCAGGTAAATACAAATTAAAACTTTATTTGTGATATTTGTTGACCGAAAGAGTTTTATGAAGAAGTTTAAGTTGGATCGAGAATTGATCAACAATACACCAACTATCAAATATTAAAATAAATCAAATCGTAACAAATCAAAAAAATGTAAGGGACCCATTATTTACTTATTTAAAAATTTTTAAGTAATGGGGGGGTTCTTATATGGGTCACAACAAGATGTTACAAATTGGTTCAAATCGATGCGTTTTTTCATTGTTCGACAAACTAGATTATTCTCACATAGGACAAACACATTAAGAAACCACTTACATAGCGAGATCAAAGATCATAACAATAGTTTTTTTTATGTGGTTAAAACCCTATAAGAGGGAAAAAGTCCATATCCCCATACAATGTGGCCACTTGAGGAAATTTATTGATGCAAAATAAAAAGAATGTACAAATTTTTTTGTCATAATAGATCATTAGAAAATTAGCCTCTATGATCTTTAAATAAATATCGTGGACCAATCAAGTGTTAATCCATGGATAAACATTTTTTTGTATTGAGAAGAATATGAGGCATAAGATCTCTTTATGTCTAGAACATATTGTGACCATCAAATTACATAATTACAAATGCATACTAATGGATACTAAAGAAACACACTTTTACCTAAATACACATTAGTCAAAGTTTATCTTAGCTTAGTACTAAATGTCTAAATAGCGTAAAATTTCCCGTTATGAAAAACATAGTATATTATTAAAGGATTTGAAAAGGTGAAACAATAGGATAAGGAAGGGGTAAATAGAGCCTATCCTCCCTTAATGAAAACGTCATGAACTCTTAACATACACAAAAGTTTGGAAAATGTTTCTTCTATAAGATACTTTGTGCAAATGTATGCAACTTGATATTTTGTGAGGTAAAAGAGGAATTTAAGAAATTGATCATGAATGAGCTTTCTCATGAACTACATTTATATCTCTATTTGTTTGTTGCACTAATGCTGAACTATATATTTCCTGATCTTGATGGCACTTTGATGGTCACACCAAAGTAGGTTGAAATTCTACCGTGAGAATCCAAACTCTAAAAGGATATGTGGAAGCTACAAAGATTATTGACTTATATTAACTAATGTTCAATACTCTTCTTCTTCTAAAGAAAGAAAAATATCCTATTGTTTCTTACAATCACAAGTGACAGTCCAAAACCAAATATGAAAACATAACATGTAGTAGAATTTCAATCAATGAGGCGGTAATCCCAATATGAATTAGTGAAACCAACCAACAAAGGAATCCCCTCATAAACTCTAATGTATCATGAATTGAACTATACCTCAAATATACCAAAGTATCCTTTTTACTACTTTATAATATATTTCATGCGATGTTTTCATATACTAGGAAACAACACCAACGACAAAAGAAATATCAAAATGGGTATGGGTAAATATAAGAAGGTAACAACTAATTGATGGTACAATTTGACATTGACTTTAGGAGAAGTACAGGTGGCAACACTATAAGGTATCTGGAACAATTTTACAAGATTCCATGTGAAGCCTGTGAAGAAGGTCGCATGCATACCTAGACTAGGAAAGGGGAATTCCTTTCTTGGTTTGAAATACTTAGAGGCCAAGAAAATAATGCAAGTAGCCTAAGTCTTCCATATAAAATTTATTCTTAAGCCTAGAGTTTACACGGGTTAAACGTTCAGAGTCATTATTAATGAAAATAAGTTCATCAACATAAAGAACAAGTATTATGAAATTACTTCCTACTATATTGGTATATAAATCGGGGTCATAATGACATGATACACCCTCTCTAAATATATTTTCATTGGAAGTATAACATAATTATTTGAAGGAGAGTGGATAATTCCCTCTGGGAAGGTCGAAACATTGAAAAAAAAATTAATATTGGATTGGACGAAGGCTAGGCTAGTGACTAGAGTGAATTCGTAAGAATGTGCGATCACCTCCTTTTCAAGGAGAGACGATGATTTTGCACAATTTACTTTCGGTATTCATAAATATACTCAAGATCAATTAGCAAGGGTTCAACAATTCCAGAAGCGAGAATTTCATCTTGAGTAATGCAAACATTGGTGAGAATCCAATGCCCCAAAAAACTTTCATCTTGAGTAATGCAAACATTGGTGAGAATCCAATGCATCAAAAAACTAAGAGTTTCACTTCCCCAATCCCTAACCAAAGGGATATTGTAGTATCAATCAAGGATACTTTTGTAGCTACTGGATGAAAAAATGGATTTCAAAATTTCTATGGTTCTAGTTAAACAATGACAAAGGCCTATTCATCCAATACAAATAATAACCATATACTACTCACAAGGATGTTCGTTAGACATTAGAATTATTTATCTTAGATCTCCATGGGCTAGAAGTTGAGTTTTATATTCACAAGATTCATTATGAATAACTTTTCCTTTCTAATCCCTTTGAATGAGTTTGTAGAAATCTATTCTACATACATAGTCGAAGTTTTGTGAATTTCATGATTAGGTATAAGAATATGAATATCTAGTTTTTCTAGCTAAAAAAATGAAGCATGAAATAAATAACATAGGTGCTATGGAAATATAGGTCCTTATATATCTTTATTATGAGCAATTCATCCATATAGAACACAACATACAACTTCCTCTCCATTGTACTATGCCATAAAAGCTAGTGTCAAGAAGAAATATATCAATTTTAACATACAAAGCTTAAGGAACTTGCTTAAGACCATAGATATATTTCTTAGGAAACATATAAAGATAGATTCATTCTGAACATATTCAGGAGGTTGTTCGATGCATATTTTTTTGTGCATATACTCATGTAAGCATGGATATTTAATATTGATCTGAAGGACCTCCCATCTATGTGAGGTAGAAAGGAATACACTGAGGAGGATGGAATTAATTTTGGCTATGTGGGAAAAGGTTTCATTGTATTTAATTACTTAAACTTTATATAATCCTTTGGAAAGTAACTAGGCATTATGACTTTCAAAAATTCCATTTGATTCATATTTAGTTCAATAAATACATTTACATTTGACAAGTTTTCTTCATTTTGGAAGAAGTACAGGATCCCAAGTACCATTCACTATTGAAGAATGATATTCTTCATTCATTATTGTGTCCCAATACATATGGATAGTGTAACATCCCGCTCTTGTGCACACTGAGCGAACTTATTCTTTGAGGACACTTGCTTGCAAGTGATCCAGACTATTATACTATTGGCCATTTGATTATGATCATCATACATTATGGATTGACGATATGTTATTTGGTTGTATTACATAGACATGTGTTATTGAC
Organism: Picea mariana; assembly: GCA_032191745.1. Lineage (NCBI taxonomy): Eukaryota > Viridiplantae > Streptophyta > Pinopsida > Pinales > Pinaceae > Picea > Picea mariana. The sequence continues at coordinate 6,035 of JASDQU011026581.1, forward strand.
TGGGTTCTCCTGAGTGTGCAGGAATTTGGACCTGGAGGATGCAGAGGCATCGATGAAACCCCTTGGAATCTAGACCGAGTCAGGGAGTGGGACTGTTGGGTTTGAATGTTGTTGATGTGACATATGCACATATGATTAGATGTAACTATGATGATTGATTATTATTGCTAACATGATTCATTGCTGGATGTAGGCTGACTATAACTTGCCAACCAGACTCACATGTGGGGTAGAGGGGTCACGTAGGACAACCAGAGACTTGAGAGAGAGGTGTGGACAACAACCCTACCACAACCTACTACCACTCATGTCGTGGCTCGATCTGTAGGTTAACTATTACCTATTTTGAGAAGACCCACGATGCCATGAGGGAAGACTGCGACAGTCTCTCACGATAATTCTAAGGGGCACGCAATAAGGCAGGGGCCTTATTCCTTAGAGGCCCTTAGTTTCCCATAAGATCACATAGAGGAGTATTGACTCCAGGGGTTTTTTATGTCTAGCAAGTCATTCAAGAGGTGAGTAGAACCTTTGGAGCATGTAGTGTGTCCTACAGGGCACGTCACTCAATGAAAACAGAAAGAGGCGAGTGACACTCTTGGAGCATGTAGTGCGTCCTGAAGGGCACGTCGCACAAGGAAAATGGAAAGAGGTGAGTGACACCCTTAGAGCACGTAGTGTTTCCTGAAGGGCACATCGTGCAAGGAAAAACAAAAAGGGCAAGTGGCACCCATGGAGCACCTAGTGCATCCTAAAGGTCATGTTGTGATTTCAATGGTTAAGTGCATCAACCTAGTTAGACTTAAAATGAATAATGCGATAAGTAAGATTTAAAAACAATTTCCCTAATAAACATGTCGCCCACCCTAGTGAAATTAACATCTAGGTCTAAGTAACACTTGTGGTCAAAAATTAATAATCATGATTAAACATGTAACAAGAAGGGGGCAAGAAATTCAATTAAATTATTAAAATCAAATTATAATGGGGGTTTAAAATTTTAAACGGGAAATGATTGTTTTATCTACATATGCTAATTTAATTTTAATTAAAAAGAAAAAGGGGTAAATGGTTGTTTTTCTACACTTTCTAAATTGAGTTTTAGTTAAAAAGGGAAAAGAGGGAAACTTTAAAGAAATAGGAAACTAAAGGAAAAAGGGGAAACATAAAGAAAAAGCTGAAGGTCTAACTTAGTAAGGAATCTTGCGTTGGGAACTTGCTATTTTTTTAACTCAACTAGGAATTTAATAAGGCATAAGTCATTTAAGATGTGTAAGGGAATATTGGGACACCAAGAAGCATTTTTAGGAATGATTTTAGGTGGGTGAGGGAAATGGGAATAATTAAATAATTAATGAAATTAATTTTCCGGTGCAACTAGGGGGATGGGAGACATGTGTACGGGGGAGGTTTTTTATATTAAATTAATGAAGAAGAAATTAAATGGGAATTTGGGAAATTAATGAAAAAACGATGGAGGAGGAGGAGTATGGATCGGATCTTGATGAGTAACGTTATGATGTTGAATTTATGTCTTGACTAAACTTATCTTGTGGGAGTTGGGATACCCAACTCGGGTAACGAGTGGTAGCTCGACCTTGCGAGGTGAGTTGGATGCTAGCGGTTCTCTGGTATTGTATTTATGGCCCCTTTGTGGCTTCGGGGGCTCAGGGGGAATAATAGTACCACTAGAGTTGGTTGGGAGGTACAGGTGGGGTCACATTGGTTGGAAAGTGAGAGTTGGATGGAGCATGCCCAGGATAACGACTTAGAGTTGTCGCATTTGGCTACGGTACGCATCCATTTATTTTTGAATGGTAGATTAATATTTTTCCTGCACTTTGAATACTGTACTTCTTTGGTGTAAATATTATGTTTTACTCAACATTTTATAATCAATGAACTTAAAGTCATCCCATCCTTACTCTTGTTGCATTTCAATTTGATTCCCTTGGCGAATCCAACCCTGATTGCCATGAATTTTTTGTGTTTTTGTTATTGATTACTACGAATTTTTATTTTTTTTTCCCTTATCCATTTAGTCATTAGTTTGTGCCTCAAAAGTCGTCTAGGAGATGAATTGATGGTCATCACTTCGGTGTTTAAAGACCTATAGATTCAAATGCCCTACTTTTTGTGCATGGGTCATGAGTGGAGGATAAATGTTTCGCAGTTGTTTATCCCTTACTTATCTTCGCGTTGATTGAGTCAAGGATGAATGATTGTCTTTGCTACTTCTTGTGTTCAAGTACCTCTGCATTGATTGTTTAAAACTCTGAAGACCTCGACGTTTCCTTGAAATATTATTTCTGCACTCTTGTGATTTATTTCATCTACGTTTTCTGATGGTTGATTTCATCTCTGTGTTTCTTGAATGATTATCTATGTGATTCACGTCTGATCGATTTCTTGGAATATTATCTCAACAATAATGTGGGTAATCTTCAGAAAAATCATGTCTCCCTTTTCGGCTACGATCTCATCCTCCTTTAACCGTGTTTTGGTGGATCTTACCAAGCTAAATCATGTAACTTTATGCTGCAAATTCATGGTTGTTCTTTTACTACTATTCAATGCTCTTGTGCTGCATTTGATGGCTTTTTCTCCACTGATTTGTGCTTCCATTTTCTGGAAAAAACATGGTTTTAATGTTTCATTTTAGTAGAACATTACCAACGAATTGATTATTGTTTTACCCGCATTTTAATGTTATTAAACCCTTACGAAGAATTCAACCACGATTTTACCTCTGCGATTTGATTTCTATTATGCCAACAATATCATATAATTGCTCTATGATTTCACCTATCTTTGTGCCAGCAATAACATCCATTTACTCTGTGAATTGAATGATTGGACCATGATTTTACCTGTAAAATGTGACTGCCATTGAATACTTGTTGACAATGTTTTATATAATCTAGACAACATTAACCCTGCGTGTTGGTTTACATAGGAATATCTGGTGTTAATGGGCAGGGACATCATATATTTAGTAAAAAGTGACCCCATTTAATTCATAGATAGAAAATCATGTATTTTTTACAGAGTTTCCTTTTATTAAAGAACAACGAATTAATTGCGATGTTGTTGTGAATGACATCGAATTTATGGCGATTTTACGATAGTGATTTATATATGTCTCCATGTTTTTTTTATATGTATGCATTCATTTTCATGTTATAGCTGTGAGTTTATATATAACTGCAATTATGTACTTATGCCTGCATTTCCTTCCATGAAATACACAAAAAATTTCATAATGCTCTATGCACAGGGAATGTGGATAACGTTTCTTTATTGTTGACAAAATTATGTTGAAAATGATTTATATGTCTTATATAATGATTTTAATAATCAAAGAATGAGTGGGTATTTATAATGATCAAATCATCAGAAACGATTTGATTGATAGCATATCGATCGTTACTTTTTGGACAGTGAAAATAATTATCAATTAGTTATGGTTAATTACAGAGGGAATTTACTATTTAATTTATATCAGTGATATCATATATATACCAGAGATATCCTTCTTAATAGATGGAAATAGTGCATACACCATCAATATAATAATTAATAGACAACATTGATAATAGACAACAACACAGTAGTAGTTATCCATTGAAAACTATATTGTGGTTGACAACAGTTTCCCTTAATTTTATATGTTAGTAGACAGTGGATTCTCATGTATCAAGACAATGATTCCATATATTTAATAGATAGCCAACTCTCATTTATATAGAAGACGACATGAATTATATGATAGACAACGAATGGAAATTTAGAATAGCAATTGAATGACAACAACTTTATAATTTTGATTTTAAATTGTTGCATGATAGTAAGGATTCAATAGACTGTGAGTCAATATAGAAAATATTCATGAGAATGATACATAATCTAGTTTCTTGCTAATTTCCTTTCTAACTATTAATTCTTTTGTTATACAACGATCTTAGTAAGGGATAGAACTATATTTAAACAACTATGTCATTATTATATATTATTAGTGTTAATATCATTATTATCTCTTATTTGTATAGACATCGAATATGATTGCATCAAAATATTATTTTGGGACAATGATAACATTTATAATAGTTCACATTTATGGTAACATTTATGATAATAGTAACTTTTATAGTAGTTCACTCGTTCTTGCTTAGACATCATTCTTAACAAATGATGGTTATGGTTTTATGGCAAAGTCATTTAATAGCTTGCTCAATTTAATTGAGTGATGTCACCTTGTGTCTTGTCTACTGATTGCTTAGGTGTGTGGGTATAATCTTCATGTATGTTTGTTAGT
>JASDQU011026581.1:16320-26337 GCA_032191745.1 Picea mariana
ATTGTTTTATCTACATATGCTAATTTAATTTTAATTAAAAAGAAAAAGGGGTAAATGGTTGCTTTTCTACACTTGCTAAATTGAGTTTTAGTTAAAAAGAGAAAAGATGGAAACTTAAAAGAAATAGGAAACTAAAGGAAAAAGGGGAAACATAAAGAAAAAGATGAAGGTATAACTTAGTAAGGAATCTTGCCTTGGGAACTTGCTATTTTTTGAACTCAACTAGGAATTTAGTGAGGCATAAGTAATTTAAGATGTCTAAGAGAATATTGGGACACCAAGGAGCGTTTTTAGGAATTCTTTTAGGTGGTTGAAGAAAATGGGAATAATTATATAATTAATGAAATTAATTTTCTAGTGCAACTAGGGGGATGGGTGACATTTGTACGCAGGAGGTTTTTCTGATTAAATTAGTGAAAAATAAATTAAATGGGAATTTGGGAAAGAAATGACTTAAAATATCTATAAAAACAATGGAGGAGGATGAGTATTGATCAGATATTGATGTGTAACATTACACTCATGAATTTTTGTCTTGACTGAACTTATCTTGTGGGAGTTGGGATACCCAGCTCGGGTAACGAGTGGTAGCTCGACCTTGCAAGGCGATCTAGGTGCTAGCGGTTCTATGGTATTGTGTGTGTGGCCCCTTTGCGGCTAGGGGGGCTCAGGGGAAGAAAAGTAACCCTAGCGTTGGTTGGTAGGTACCGATGAGGTCACATCAGTCGAAAAGCANTGTGTTTATTTTTGAATGGTAGATTAATATTGTTCCTGCACTTTCACTACTGTACTTATTTGGCATAAATATTATGTTTTACTCAAGATTTTTTAATCAATAAACTTAAACTCATCCCATCCCTACGCTTGCTGCATTTCGAATTGATTCCCTTGGCGAACCCAACCCCGATTGCTATGACTTTTATGTGTTTATTTTATTCATTACTACGAAGAAATTTGTGTTTTTCCTTATCCATTTAATGATCATTCTATGCCTGAGTAGTCGTCCAGGAGCCAAATTGACGGTCGTCACTTCGGTGTTTAAAGACCTATAGATTCGAATGTTTTTTTTGAGTGGACGATAAATTTTTCCCAGTTGTCTATCCCTTACCTATCTCTGTGTTGATTGATTCATGGTTGAATGATTGTCTTTCTGCCTTCTTGTGTTCAAGTACCTCTGTGTTGATTGTTTCAAACTCTGAAAACCTCAACATTTCCTTGAAAGATTATTTCTGCACTCTTGTGATTGATTTCATCTACGTTTTATGGTGGTTGATTTCATCTCTACGTTTCTTGAATGGTTATCTCTGTGATTCATCTTTGATCTATTTCTTCTCATATTATCTCAACAAAAATGTGGGTAATCTTAAGAAAAATCATGGCTCCCTTTTCATCTACGATCTCATCCTCCTTTAACTGTGTTTTGGTGGATATTACCAGGCTAGATCGTGTAACTTTATGCTGCAAATTTGTGGTTGTTATTTTACTGTTATTCAATTCTCTTGTGGTACGTTTGATGGATTTTTCTCAACCAATTCGTGCTTCCATTTGCCAACAAAAACATGGTTTTAATGTTGTGTTTTAGTAGAACATTACCAAGGAATTTCATGATTGTTTTACCTGCATTTTAATGTTATTAAACCCTTACCAAGAATTCAACCACGATTTTACCTCTATGATTTCATATCTATTATGCTAGCATTATCGTATAATTTTTATGCTATTTCCTCTATCTTTGTGCCAACAATAACATCCATTTACTCTACGAATTGAATGATTGGACCACGATTTCACCTATAAAATGTGACTGCAATTGAATACTTGTTGACAACATTTTATATAATATAGACAACATTAACTCTGTGTCTTGGTTTACACAACAATATCTGTTGTTAATGGGCAGCGACATCATATATTTAGTAAACAGTGACCCGATTTAATTCATAAATAGAAAATCATGTATTTTTTATAGGGTTTCCTTTTATTAAAGAATAACGAATTAATTTCAATGTTGCTTTGAATGACAACGAATTTATGGTTATTTCATGATAGATATTTATATATGCCTACATGTTTTTTTTTTTATATGTCTGCATTCATTTTAATGTTATATTTGTGAGTTTATATCTAACTGCAATTATGTACTTATGCCTGCGTTTCCTTCCATTAAATACACAACGAATTTCATAATGCTCTATGCACAGGGAATCTGGATAGCATTTCTTTATTGTTCACAAAATTACATTGACAACGATTTATATGTATTATATAATGATTTTAATAATCAGAGAATGAGTGGGTATTCAGAACGATTAAATTGTCAGAAATTATTTGATTGATAGCATATTGATCGTTACTTTTTGGACAATGAAAATAATTATCAGTTAGTTATGGTTAATTACACAGGGAATTTAGTATTTAATTTATATCAACAGTATCATATATAAACCAACGATATCCTTCTTAATAGATGGCAATAGCGCATACACCAGCAATATAATAATTAATAGATAGAATTGATAATAGACAACAACACAGTAAAAATTATTCATCGACAACTAAATTTTGGTTGACAACAGTTTCCCTTAATTTTATATGTTAGTGGATAGTGGATTCCATCTACTTAATAGATATCCAAATCTCATTTATATAGACAACTACATGAATTATATGATAGACAACAAATGCAAATTTAGAATAGAAATTGAGTTAGCACTACATACAATTGATAGTGAATGGAAATTTAGAATAGAAAATGAATGACAACAACTTTAAAATTTTGATTTTGAATTGTTGTATGATAGTAAGGATTCAATAGATAGTGAGTTAATGAAGAAAATATTCATGACAGTGATACATAATCTATTTTCTTGCTAATTTTCTTTCTAACTGTTAATTATTTTGTTAGACAACGATCTCAGTAAGGGATAGCACTATATTTAAACAACTATGTCATTATTATATGTCATTAGTGTTAATAGAATTATTATCTCTTATTTGTATAGACAATGAATATGATTGGACCGAAATATTGTTTTGGGACATCGATAACAATTATAATAGTTCAAATTTATGGTCACATTTAAGATAATAGTAACTTTTATAATAGTTCACTCCTTCGCTCTTAGACATCATGCTTAACAAATAATGGTTATGGTTTGATGGAAAACTTTTTTAATAGCTTGTGTAATTTAATTGAGTGATGTCACCTTGCATCTTGTCGACTGGTTGCTTGGGTGCATGGGTATAGTCTTCATGTATGTTTTTTAATTAGTTCACTCTCCTAGCGCGTTGGATATTTCTTGGGTTGTTGTCTAGATATGTTATGTTGTGTCAGGGTTATTTTCACACCTATCGCCTTGTGACGACATGATTCCCAATGAGGGGATCATTGCGTGCTCTGATGGATAGAGGCGAATAATGACTTGGTTAAAGTTTGTGCTTCCCGAAGTGGGAATTGTTCGTTGCAGTTGATGTTGGTGCTTGGTTTTGTAACAACTTAAGGAGTTTGGTTTTGTGCTCCATAGAGGTTTCTAGTTACTAGTTGTCAAGGCCGTTGTGTTGGGATTGTGGATATTTTCCTTGGCATGTAGGCGTTGTCTATCTTACGTCGGGCAGGTAGTCGTTTGTATTGTCCTTTGTGTCACATGTTCATATGGTTGTGTGATGTGATAATATGTTGGGTCATTGGTGGTATGTTCCCTTAATGAGTATGTTTTATTCATCGTCAATTTGTGTTAATTACTTGTTGTCTTGATTTCCTTCTGGATTAAAATGTTAAAGAAAAAATAAAATAAAAAATTACGTCGCTTTTAGTCGTAACGATTGGGGTCGTTATAGCTAGAAGATTTTGCAAATGTTTTTGGATCATGAGTCTCTGAAACTTGATCCAAAATTGAGTAGGATTGCTAGACCTATGAACATGTCCAATTTTGATATGAAGGATCACCATAAATATTGTCAGTCGCTTCACATGTTGAACATACCCATGTCAGAAGAGCTAGTGTTGGTATAGGTCTATGTTCAATGGAATCATATAGATGAAGACAAGTAGTAAAAGGTGTATTTCCATCCTCATCATAATTTTTTGAAGAAGAAAGCATAAGACGATCAATGAAAGAAAATTTGGGAAAAGAATATGACATGGACACCAAAGAAGGAAAAAATAATAAATAAGCTTAAACTGCCAAGATATTTTCATCAAATTTAACATATATTATAATAGTTATTTTATTGGAATGAGGTTGAATAAGTATGTATCATTTGACATGTTCAAAATATCCAACAAAAATACACCTCTCACATTTAGTCTATAATTTTTTCTTTTTCTCATTGAGAATGTGAGCAAAGGATTCACTCCCAAACACATAGAAGTGTCTTACATCTGGTTTAATTTTACTCCATGATTTTTAAGTGTTATAGTTTTTAAATCCTTTGTGAGAGTGTTATTTACTATGTAACCGACAAAATTGATAACTTCCACCCAATAATGAAGACTTAAAATATTACATTAGATCATATAATTTTCCATTTCCTCTAATGTGTTATTCTTTATCTCAGTGGCACCATTCTCTTATGGTGTATATGGAGCAATGTGCTACATTTGAGTGCCATGTGCAATGACATAACTAGTAAATTTTTTGCTAACATATTTTGCTCCATTGTTTGTTATTAACCTTTGCATTTGATGTCAAAATTGTTTTAGTACAAGGGCCTTCTAGGCCAAAAACATGTCAAAAGATCCACTCTTAGGTTTTAATAAATAAACCCAAGTGCATCTTGAAACATCACCAATGATATTTGAGAAGTAATTGAACCCAGAGAAAGAAAGAGAAGAAGAAGAAAACACAAATAACTATGAACAAGTTGCAAGGTGGATGAAGCATGCAAAGCATAATATTTTTCAAAACCATCTTCATGATGTTTACTCATAACATAGTGAGCACAAATATCATCTTTGCAAGAAACAAGAGGAAGAATAGTCACCATATTTTGATTACATATTTTATACAATGAGAAATATATTAGATGACCAAACCACTTCTGCCAATTTTTTCTCAAGTCATCACTACGATAAATAAAAAGAATGAAAATATGACAACCTGAAGTATTCAAATATGTACAACTTGGTAATATCATTGACAATTCCAATGGCTAGGACATGATTAGGATATTTTAAGACCTTGATTACAACTTGGTGAGGTAAGAACTCTACTATTTTACCTTCAATTGAATGAGTGATCTAATATATTGATACAAGGTTGTAGGAAATAATTAGAACACATAATACATCATTGAAATGACTATTATCTACTTGAACTATTCCAGACCCTATAACACTACGAGATCTATCATCACAAGAAAATATGTGTTTGGTGTTACAATAATTAAGAACAAAAAAAATGGATTTATCCTTAACCATATGATAAGATGATCCAAAATATATAATCCACTAATCAAAAGAAGAATTATATGTTGCATTGAAGGAGAAACTAGAAACAAAAAGTGCTTGGCCATGAGAAGAAGAGTTAGAAGAAGAATCAATTTAATTGCTTTTCTTATTCATTGTTTCTTCTAAGACCTCCATATTTTTAAAACATTTAGACTCTAGATGACCACATTGCCCACAAAATTTGCAATGCATGACAATATTATTCCTTCTTTAGTTTGTTCCTTTGTCGCCATTAGGAGTGGAATATGGCTAAGAGGATTTTTGACCCTTGTTTTCCTTGTTTTTGCAGGAATGTTTCTTCTATGTATGATTGGTTTTATATCTCTCTCTAGAAACTAAGGATTTGTTGTATGTACATGTTGTGTTGATTACTCAAAGATGAAAGAGATTATATTTATCTCTAATAAAATAATCATAAAAACTATCGAAAAAAGGTTCTATGTATGAAACCCCTGTAGATTCTTTGGAGGCATAAAAAGTAGATGAAATCACAAAATATGAAATATGAAGATTAACAAGAATAACATATATATATGTCATTATTCATGTATATTTCACATTCTTTATGTAAAAGTATAAGTGTTTTGAACTTAGATAAATAATCCTCAGTGCAACGAAAATCATTAAGACTTAAATATATTGTTTAATTTTTAATATGGTGGTGATGCAGGAGCATATTCTACAACTTAGTATTTGACCTCTAGAATGTCTTATAAACTCTTGAGAGTAAATTGGTTTCCTCGTTTTACTGGTTTTAATTATTTTCCAAAATTGTAATAGTCTAGGTTGTTCGAGAATAAGGAAATGTTTTCAAGGAATGTAATAGAGGTAGAAGAGTTAGATATGTTCGGGATTTAGTTTGGAATTGATCCTATCTTTCTGTATCAGAATCAATTGTTTTCATCTAATTAGCGTATTTGTGTAAATTTGGGCAAGTACGATCATGTCTCTAAGTATTGGATCGGTCTGATATCAATTGTATTAAAAGAGAAATAGTGGAAGGATAATGTAAGAAAGAGTGAGAGTGATTGTGTGACATAGGTTGAAAATGACCTGAAGGATGAGCTTCCATGTGTAATTTTAATCCTTCATGAATATAATGAAAATAAGAGTTTATGGATTTGTCATCTTCTGTGTTAAGTTGTTAAGTGGTATGTATAGTCTACCTGGATAGATTGGTGAGATATATTTTGTGTTGTAGGTCAAAGGATTACATAGAACAATTTCAGCTCCAAATAAAAATCTTATCAAAAACCCTTGTACTATGTGTTGTTTTTTGGATGGTCCAGTTCTAGTTAAGAGGATTGAGAGAGACAACTCAGATTATTGGGGGAATTTATTGTCAAAAGTTTTTATTTGGTTGAACAATGAATGAGCCTGATACCACTGGTCTAACATATGTTTCACCTTTATATGTGATGAGAGGTTCTATTGTAGTTTGAGTGGAGTCCATATCCAACATACCCGTGGAAATAAATGAACGATGAAGATTAAAATTGTCCATCGATGATATACGATCTGTATTCCATCGAAGATGGAAAATCAGATGCACATTGTTTTTTCTTGTGATAACTCTTTGTAGGGTTGATCCAGTGATCATCGGGATTACATTGGGGTTTGACTGGCCCACAGTTGGATTAAGTTTGTGTTGGATCAATGATCCAGAGTTGACCCATGAGTTTGACAATTAATATCATGTTGGGGTGTCGATTCCTTCACATTGACCATTTATCATTTCATTTGATCAATGATCGACGTTATATCACCCACCGAGTCTTTGCTTTGCATAGAAAAGTTCTGATACATAATATTGGTCCTTTATGTGCCCAACGTTCCTGCACATGGTTGTTTGAAAATAAGGTTAGGGTTGGGTTATAGGTCCTAGTTACAGTTCCTGATCATGAAATAAAAGGGATCTAACGCCTTTGTAGAAGGAAAATTTGAATTTCCTACATGTCAATGAAGAAATTTAAAGCTCTTAGAATTTTATTGAAGGTGAACTAGTTTGGATTGGTTATCAATTGGTATAATAGAACATATCATATGGGAAGGATAACTAAAGATGGCCTTTATAATACGAGGAGGAGGAGGAAGAGGTTAAGGAATACCTATTGCCAATGTTGAAGTCATTGAATAAATGATAAATCTTTAGGCAATGTTGGAAGCAATGGAAGATGTTCAACGAATAGGTGTTGACTTAGGAGATGTCAGTGAAGAAGAAGAAGTTGTAGAAGTTAAAGAAGGAGTAGAGCCTGAAGAACAAGAACCTGAAGAAAGACTAGTTAGATCTATCATGTAAGTTATCTCTAGACCAATAATGGAGGTGTCATTGTATGAAGGAAACCTGAATACATATGAATTGATGGACTGGATCAATACTATGGATAAATACTTTGAATATGAAAATGTGCTTTATTAGAAAAAGGTAAAATTTTTTGTGATAAGGATGAAAGGATGTGAATTTCTCTAGTGGGATGGAGTACAAGCTAAGAGGCAGTTGAAAGGAAAGTAAAAAATTAAGAGTTGGGATATGATGATTGAAAAATTGAAAGTTTAGTTTACGCCTCATGATTATCATCTCAATTTTTTTATACAAATACAAACTTTGAAACAAATAGGTATGTCAGTCAAATAATACACTGAGGAGTTTTATAAGTTGAACATAAAAGTTAGTCATATAGAAGAGAATCTTGAGAAATTTCCTAGATATATTAATGGATTAAGATATGAGATTCAACATGAAATTGGCATATTATCTCCTAACACTATTGAAGAATAAAATTAGTTTTCTCTTAAGGGAGAAGAAAAAATAGAAAGGAACCAAAACCAAAGGAATAGAGGTTGTGGTCCAGTAAGAGGAAGAGGGAAAAAAAGTAATAGAGGAAGATCTTTAGAACCAAAAGAGGAATCCAACAGCTCACATCAACAACAACAATCATCAAGAGGTGTTGATTTCAGAGAGAGAAGACCTTGTCAACGAGGTAGGGGATCTTCTATCAGATGTTTTAGATGCAATAAGTTTGAACATAGATCATTTGAATGTACAGAAAATGCTTCCACAAACAAAGGGAATGAAAATATTGTTCAAGCAGAAGAAGAAAGTGTGGAGTCATATGTACATGGGAATGCACCAGAATTTGAAGAAGTCCTACTGATGAAGAGGATACTTCTTAAACCACACAAAGAGATTAAGGAACCTGCACAGAGAAAAACACTCTTTAGAACAGTCTACAAAAGTAAAGGAAAATGTTGTAATCTTATTATTAATAGTGGAAGTACTAAAAATTTTGTGTCTAGAGAAAGGGATGATAAATTATATCTGAAGAATACAATAAATGTTTTTCCCTATAAAGTGTCATGGCTACAAAATGGATATTAGCTAATAGTGAATGAACAACGTGAAGTGGAATTTCATATCGGAAATTTTAAAGAGAAGGTACTTTCTGATGTTATTCCTATGGTTGTGTGTCATGTTTTTCTAGGTAGACATTGGTTGTATGATAGAAAGGAAATAGATGATGTAAGGAATAACACATACACTTTTGATAAATATAGAGAAAAAAACACTCTCTTTCCATTGAAGGATGAAGGAGAAACCGAAGAAAACAACCCAAAAGTCTCATATATCAATGGAAAACAACTTCTACAATATATTAAGAAAGAAGAGGTAAATGTTTCTCTAATTGGTAAACCAAAGGTAATTCTCACTAGCACGAATTTAAATGATCTGTATGAAGAATTTAAATACTTATTGGATGAATTTTCTGATGTTGTAGTTCATGAATTACAAAATTAATTACATCCATTAAGAAGTACCAATCATAATATAGATCTAATTCCATGGGCTAACATTCAAAATAAAACAACATATCGAATGACCCCATGAGAGAATGAAGAGATAAGAAATCGGGTTCAAGGATTGTTAGACAATGGTCTAGTCAAAGAAAGTTTGAGCCTATGTGCAATCCCTTCAGGGTTGAGTCCAATCAAATATGGAGGATGGAGAATGTGCACATATTCAATATCTATAAACAAAATCACAATCAAGTATAGATTTACATTACCCATAATTGATGATTTTATGGATTTCTAGAGTGGTTCTAAGTATTTTTCAAAATTTGATTTGAAAAGTGGATACCACCAAATAATGATTAGAGAAGGGGATGAATGGAAAAAAGTAAATTTAAAAAAAATTACAGATTGTATAAATGGTTGGTAATGACCTTTGGACTTACAAATGTCCCTAGTAATTTTATGAGATTGATGAATGAAGTAATTATAGAATTCATTGGTAAGTTTGTTATAGTTTATCTGGATGATATTATGATTTAAAATTGGTCTATATAAGAACACTTGAGACACCTCATGTTGGTTTTAGATAAACTACAACAAGAGAAATTGTTCATCAATTTGAGAAAGTGTATTTTTCTGAAGACATAATTGATTTATTTAGGCTTTGTGATATCTGGAGAAGGATTGAAGATGGACTAGGAAAATGTAAAGTATATAATAAATTGGCCTACTCCAAAGAAGTATTTTGAGGTAATAAGTTTCCATGGATTGACAAG
>JASDQU011026583.1:0-16558 GCA_032191745.1 Picea mariana
CTTTCTTCAATCCAGGCCAATAAAATTGTTTCCGAGTGGCAGTAATCATTTTCTGGTATCCTGGGTGACCAGTGTAGGGTCTTTTATGTAGTTCATCCATGATGAACCTCTTCAAGTCATCACAATTGGGAATGTACAGTCTATCTCTGTAAGTGAGCAGGCCTCCTTCGATCATCTGGTAGCCTTCATACTTTACTTCAGAGGTTTCTTGCTGTAAGTACAGGGTCACAGTTTGAACGAAGGGATCTGTCTCTTGTGCATTTCTGACTCTGCTCTTGACATCTGTCTCGCAGGTACTTACCGCTGCCAGGTGAATTGTTTTCATGCTTCTGTTAAGGGCATCGGCCACCCTATTTTCTTTCCCTTTGAGGTGTTTGATTTCAAAATCAAACTCACTAAGGAGGGCCATCCATCTAGCTTGTCTAGCATTGAGCTTTGGTTGATCAAACAAATACCGCAATCCACAGTGATCCGTCATAAGTACAAATTTCCTTCCCAGGAGGTAATGCCTCCACATTTTCAAGGCATGCACTATGGCAGCCAGTTCTAGATCATGAGTCACATAGTTGACTTCATGCTCATTCAATTTTCGGGATTCATAGCAGATCACCTTTCCTTCCTGCATAAGAACTCCTCCGAGCCCTTCCTTACAGGCATCTGTGCACACAAGGAAGTCAGCTTCTGGGTCAGCGATTTTCAACACGGGTGCATGGGTTAGTAGATGTTTCAAGGTTTGAAATCTTTCTTCACATTGCTGTGTCCACAGGAATTTTGTCCCCTTCTTCTGGAGGGCAGTGATTGGACAACCAATCTTGGAGAAATCTTTTATAAATCTCCTATAGTATCCTGCCAATCCCATAAAGGATCTGATGTCTGAAACATCCTTTGGGGTGGGCCATTCCATGATAGACTTGATCTTGTCAGGATCTACTGCTACCCCTTCCTCGGACAGAACATGTCCCAAGTAGTGTATTTGCTTTTGAAAGAAGTCACATTTACTGAATTTAGCATAGAGTTGATGCTCTCTTAGCACTTGCAACACAAGTCTAAGATGCTCTTCATGTTCTTCTCTATTCTTAGAGTAGATTAAAACGTCATCAATAAAAACTAGTACAAATTTATCTAGAAATTTACTGAGTACATTGTTCATTAAGCACATGAAAGTGGCAGGGGCATTGGTTAACCCAAATGGCACTACCACAAACTCATAGTGACCATACCGTGTTCGGAAAGCGGTTTTATGGATGTCTTCACCCTTGATTTGGACTTGATGGTATCCCGACCTCAAGTCAATTTTTGAGAAAATAGACGCGCCTCCCAACTGATCGAATAGATCATCGATCCTGGGCAAGGGGTACTTGTTCTTTATGGTTACTTTATTAAGTTGTCTGTAGTCTATGCACAGCCTAAGGGTGCCATCCTTCTTTTTCACAAACATGACTGGTGCTCCCCATGGGGACACGCTGGGTCGAATATAACCCTTATCCATCATTTCTTTCAATTGCAATTTAAGTTCAACTAACTCAAGTGTGCTCATCCGGTAGGGTGTCCTAGACACCGGCACTGCTCCTGGTGCGAGCTCTATCGAGAAGTCAATGTCTCTTCTCGGAGGTAGACCTGGTACCTCTTCCGCAAAACACATCTCTATATTCTCTCAGGATAGGGTGATCGTCAGGGCTTGGTTTAGCACCTTCGATTGTTTTCAACACCTGTACTGCATATAGGGGACATCCCTTTTGGCAATACTTTCTCATTTGCAAGGCTGATATCTGTCTCACCGAGACCGGTTTTTGGATCCCTTGGAGGGTTATCCTTTTTCCTTCTTTGCTCACACATTCTAAGGTTTTATGGTAACAATCCAATTTGGCTTTATGGGCGGCCAACTAGTCCATACCAATCAATAGGTCATATGATCCCAGGGGTAATACATTAAGGGCTGCTTGGGTGGGAAATTCACCCAACATTAATTGGCAGGCTGGTATGACCTCTACTACCTTTCTTTTGGTGCCAGTGGCTAACTGTACCAACCATGGTTTAGTTTGCTTCTGTGGCTGTAGTTTACACTTATCAACAGCTCTAGGGGCTATATAACTTAAATTTGAACCAAAGTCAATCAAAACAGACACCAGATGGTTGGAAATCATACCTTCTATTTCCACCACTGAAGCTTGGTGGTCAGCTTAGTCATTATCCAAGGCTGCATAAATCTGCGGCACACTCCTTGCCACATCATTGACTGTGGTAGCTTCCTGCATGTTATAAACTTTCTGACTGTTTTGTTGTCGGTGTGGACAGTCTCTCAGGAGATGCTCTTCTCCGCAACCCCAACATTTCAGAGGTTCTTTCCTTGGGTTATTAGTTTTCACTGGTATAGATCCAGAAGTTTTGTTTCCATCCACCGAGGGAAAGTTCTGTTGGAGTACACTCTGGGCTGGATAGTTCATTCTGGGGTTCTTCTTGTAATTTTTAAATCCTGAGGATTTGCTCCCCTTTTTCTGGAATTTCGAACCACTCTTTTGTTTCCAGTCTCCACGAGACTCTGCCCGATGTCCATATTGTTCATGACAATATGTTGCCTTTCGTATAGTGTCTTCTAAGGTCTTTGGCTCGTCAAATTCAATTCGGTTCCGGTATTCCTTGGGTAACCCACTGATGAAGCGTTGTGCCTTCGCCTTTTCTGCTTTGATGTAGGGTACATATCTCAATAAGTCGAGGAATTTGTTGACATACTCCTCCATAGTAAGTTGTCCCAGTTTGAGTTCATAAAACTCTTTATCCTTCTCGTCGAAATATCTTTCCGACAAATACTTCTTCCGGAAGTACTTCTCAAACCGTTTCCAAGACAGGTCCTCCTTGCGGACCCCTTTCATATTCTTAAGGTCTTCCCACCAGATGGAAGCCTTTCCGTTCAGATTGAAAGTGGCCACTCCGGCCTTCAAATTATCTGAAAAATCATGGACTCTGAAATATTTCTTCAGTCCAAGTAGCCAGGCCTCGGCTTCCTCTCCCTTCTTTATCTCACCGTCGAACGAGGGAGGTTTGGCCTTTCTGAATTCCTCAAATTTATGATTCTTGGAAGTCTTTTGCTTCTTCTGTTTTCTTCGAGAATAGGAACTGGTCCTGCTGCTGGAGGAGCCTTCTGAATCGCTAGCTTCCTTCTCAGTGGAATCGTCCGGCACGGGTCCTTTACCTCTGGGGTGGACCTTCCTTGAGGTGCTCCTCTCAGTATGGCCACTGATACGACCATGTTTCTGCACTTCGGGTTCATGCTGCATTTGTCGCTGTAGGTCAGATAAGCTCTGCAGTAACACTGCATTAATTTCAGTTTGCTTTTCTTGCTCTTTCATCATCCTTTCATTGTCAGCCTTGCAGCTATGCAACTCAACCATGAGACTCCTCACAGTCTCGGCTAGGTCTGGAGGGGTTCCTATTGCTCTTCTTTCATCAGACTCTTCGTCTCTATTGTGGGAGCCTTCTCCCATCTCTTGGTGAGTCACCATTCTCGGCGTCTGTAAATTCCCGCGGCTGATCGTCCGCTTAAGTGAAAAGACAAACGCTGATTGTTAGTCAAGAGTTAGATATATTTTTATAATCTGTGCATAATTTATATCTCTTTCACATGCATACACAGTCAGGTTCTCGTTTCCAAGTTTTTAATCCTGGACAAGAGAGTTAATTTACGGGGTTACTCCTCGTAGGAGTGCTTCGTACGGAGCTTATGTGCGACTTGTACACGAGCCCAATCAGGCCGAGTGTTGTAACCATGCTCTGATACCACTTTGTAACATACCCACTACCTAAATTAAATTTTTCTGGTCTTCTGCCGGACCAGAACCCCAAAATATCCATGGGGGCCCAACGTAAGCGGGTTCTTTCTCTTTCCTTCACCGTTCTCATATGATCGCGGGTTACGGTCACAGCCCGGCTAAACACAATACCTCTTTCATATTTCGTGCCTCAGCGCTACAGTGATGTTGAGTCGTTTGACTTGGCAACCGCCGAATCCTGACAGGGCTAGCGATCGACCAATGGGGACGAATCCCTACGGGGTCAGCGAATGGCCAATAGGAACAAACCTCAACAGGGGTAGCGAGCCACCAATGAGAAACGACCCCGTTGCGCGGTTAGGTGGAATACAGGTGGCAAAGAGGGAAACGCGACATGGTGGTCGTCATGACAGGAAGGGCCCCACTTCACACGCCACACTATTCTAGACCCCCCCCCCCCCATTAAAGGCANGGGGGGTCCGGAATCTACTTGAGCGCCGTTGATTATGATGAGTTAATCTCGATCGTTCAAGAGTTGCGCGTCCAATTCCGGACCCCCCCCTAATCGCTAAAGGCAGAACAGTAAGGGGGCTCCGAAATGGAACCTCAGCCGTAGATCTGGATGGGTGGACTCTGGCCGTCCAGATCTGCTCGCCGCTTATCCTAAAGCATATTCACATCCTAGTTAAGTTGATGTCTCATCTCCACATCTAACGGTCATTACGGACCTGGAGATCCTCCGAAAGAATCTCGTCCGTTCATCGGGGTTTCGAACATCGCAATGTCGAAATGCATAAACATTTTGTCCTCGGAATCCCCGATATCCCGATATGACGTCAGCTTCCGCTAGTCCCCTGGGCTAGACCTTTTGGGTCCACACGACCTCCCTCTACATGACCGCAGTCATACCGCCTATCGGGGCTTTGGGGTTTCAAATGTTGAAATGCATTTGCCCACGGCATTGCCGATCCCTCGAATCCTGATTCTCCGCTATGCTGACAGCTGGCCCGCAACGACACTTTCCTCCTCATCGGGGTTTCAGACTTCGCGATTCTGAATTGCATAAACACTTTGTCGCTGAGATTCCCGATATCCTAATGACCCAAATGCCGATAAATGACTTCCTGTCGGGACTTTCCCCGATGGCTCTGATTGCCGCCACGCGTCCTCCTAAGATGGACGGTCCAGATTGGTTTCAGGATTTTTACTATGAAAATCCCGACCTCATGTCATCGTGACTCCCGATTTCACGAATGCCGATATTCCGATGGCCACGCCTCTCATCGGAACTTTCAACCTCCTATTCACGAGGGCTTAACCCTCATGCATCTCTTAACAGATCCAACGACTGTCGGGTTCTTCAACCAAGATCTAACGGCTCATAATGGTTCCTACCCATGCATTCTTCCATGACTCCCTGGGCGTGAAAAAGATCCACGGTCCAGAAACTCTCATGAACCTTGGGGATCTATGGTTCTAAACTCTTCGCTACCCATGAAGACACAGGGAAACCCCGTGGTAAGACATTTAATGCCCTACTCCTCCTACTAATCTATCGGTCGTGGGTGACCACGGATTTCCCCGACGAAATCTCATCCGTCCATTAGTACCTATAAGGTTAAGGTACCTAACATTCCATCTTCTCCTTCCAATTTGTCAGTCGTGAGTGACCACAGGTCTCCGATGGAACCTCATCCGT
This sequence comes from Picea mariana, assembly GCA_032191745.1. NCBI lineage: Eukaryota > Viridiplantae > Streptophyta > Pinopsida > Pinales > Pinaceae > Picea > Picea mariana. The sequence goes on from JASDQU011026583.1 coordinate 5,467, forward strand.
CGATTCATTACTTCATCCTTATATTGTCATCTCGGTTTTCAAGAAGATCGTTCCTCCTCATGCAGGGTCACTAAGGCCTTGTGCCTTCACAACCGCCTTGCCGGTTCTCGAAGGGCTTTTCAAGGAAGGTATTTCTATGGGGAGGTTTAACCAGGGGAGTTACCTGAAGCATACAAGGATGTCGTCCTCCCGTGAACCAGACGTGAAGTCTGAAGTTGATCATTACGCACGCAAATTACGAATCCATGAAGACATAAAACATACATAGTCTTTCCATCTAAATATACAACTACTAGTATTGATCAAAACATCATACAATCATTCTTATAATGAAATCATTCATAGTTTCACAACTTATGAGCATAATTTTCAGAATAAGTACATATATGTATATATCAAGATGCCAGAGGCAAAACACTTATCAGAGATAACACCAAGGTCGAGCAACTGCTGAGAGGGGTGCTTGTTTCCACCCAACCGTAGGCTTAGCGACTCCCAACGGATTTACCACTAGCCACCCCCGAGCTAAGACCACGATGCTGTGAGACTGCGTCTCTCTGTCTGCCAGTGACCAGGAGCGAAGGTTGCAATCCTTCCTGTCTGCTATCACTCACTCTGCGTAATGCCAGAGTTCCCCTCGCGTCTGCCCCCGCAATCGCTTCTACCCCACGCCTTATCCTCTTGCGAGGTTGCGTGTGGCGCGATTACCCTCGCGCTGATCAGGTCTGACAGCTCTACGGATGGGAGATTCACCTCCCATCCCTCATTAAACCATCCACCTACCAGCGTGCGAGATATTTAATTCAGGGCCAGGGAGCCGCTTTTGGTTCTCCGGGCCAGTGGAGTCCAAATACGGTATTAATTCTCAGTGGAAGTTAACGCCACCTTTTCAGGTGCCTTCCACCGCCATCGTGGTCTCTTTTTCTACACATCCCCTCTCAGCAGTCCTGCAATAAATTCAAAATGTTATTCACATTTATTGACCTTTTCCTCAAGGTCCATTTACATCACATATTCACATTTATGAGTTCGCCATAGTTCTTGGCCAGTCCAGTTATATTTATTAGCTGGGGGAAACAGGGTGTTACATCTATCCTTTTATAAACCACCAACATATTATTTGAGGTATGCCACAAACAATTTTACTAGTTACTAATCTAATTAATATCTTTCCAAAATTAAAATTAAGAATCACAAACCCATTAAAAAGCCTTTAATATATGATTGTTCCACATTTCCTAAATTATACTAAACAAGAATTGGTTAAGATACAAAGACACAACATATATGTAATTTATGTAGGCTCCAAGGAACAAACATGGTTCATATACTAAGATATAAAATAAATGTCACACATAGATAATGGTTCATATACCAAGACATAAGATAAATGTGATTGTTCTACATTTCCTAATTAACACTAAATTATACTAAGCAAGAATTGATTAAGATACAAAGACAAAACATATATGTAATTTATGTAGGCTCCAAGAAACAAGCATAGTTCATATACCAAAACATAAGATAAATGTCACACATGGAGGATGGTTCATATACCAAGACATAAGATAAATATCACATATGGAGTAATATACCAAGACATAAGATAAATGTCACACATGGAGGATGGTTCATGTACCAAGACATAAGATAAATATCACATATGGAGTATAGTGTATGGACTATTTTTTTAACCAAGAGAAACGGTAGATGCATCAATTATTAGTGATGAAATTTTGGATCGAGTAGGAGATCCACTCATACCATAAACTTGTGTCCAACTTAGACGTCCATAAACCATGTTAAACAAAAAAATAAACTTAGACGTCCATAAATCATGTTAAACAAAAAAATAAACTTAGACGTCCATAAATCATGTTAAACAAACCCAAAAAAGACAGTTTTGAACATGGGTGGGTTGTAGCATATAGAGTATAATTAACTGTGCCCATTTCCCATAGGTATTTCCAATAAGTGTACGCCACATTAGGCGTAATCAGCCATAGTCATGTAGTCATACTACAGGTTCGTGTAATATAGAAATGGGTTTTAAAATTTTTCACCCGGTTGGGATGGGTGGCATTACGACAATAAAATGAAAGAAATACATTGCGTGCAAGATAGATAAGGGAGGTCAATGTCCAAGATGAAGAAATATACTTGGCAGGCAGGTCATAAGATTTAAACTTGGCTGGCATTAGCAGACAGAGAGTCAAATTCCAGTAAAATGGAGAAGAAATTGTACTCAGTCCTTATGTTTATATGTGTATGCGTGGGCAACGCAGGAGGCAATATGTGCTGCAGCGACGTAGTGAGGTACGGAGCGAGCGGGAAGGGGGAAAGTATGGATACGGAGGCAATTCAGGCCGCGGTTGACGACTGTTGGTCGAGGGGGGGCGGCCGTGTTCCATTCCCGCCGGGGACGTATCTGACGGGCACGATTCTTGTGAAGACGGGAGTGATTCTGCAGGTGGAAGAAGGCGCCACAATAGTGGGCAGCCCATTCCAGGAGGATTACCCCGCGGAGAGCAGGCGGTGGTACGTCATCTTGGCAGAGAATGCGTCAAATGTTGGAATCGGCGGCGGGGGAATTATTGACGGGCAGTCCTCCAAGTTCGTCAAGCGATTCGATAGCAGGAAGAATGTCATGCTCAGCTGGAACGTCACCGGAGACTGCCGCGGCGACGAATGCCGTCCCCGCCTCCTCGGCTTTCTCAACTGCACGAATGTGCACGTTTCCCATATTCATCTCACGGACCCTGCTTATTGGTGGTATGTTTTCTTCCCATTCTCTTCCGTTTTTTCCCATTTACAGCTTGACATGGTAACATTATTATAGCTAGGTGGGAATGTTATTGAGCAACTTAACATCTGACTTTGAAACGGTGCCAACTAATTTCCCACTGATTTGGATATGGGCAGATTTCTTGGCTCAAATTCTGCCTTCAGTTGAAACAAATCAATTAAAAATAGAATAAATAGAATATGGATAGATGCACATTAAATTGATCAGTTTTATGTAAATGTGGGAGATATGCCATATATCTGTGTAAGCCGGCAGTGACAATTGTGGGAATAAGTGTGACGAATGATTGTAAGCATTTGTTTTGGCTGTTGTAATTCTCCCTTGAACAATAAGATACCGATTGTCATTGCTCCGTGAATGTTTCCCTTTTTAAGGGTTTTACCGCGTAAATCACCGTGTTCATCGTGTGATTGCTTCTATCTTGTAATTGTTGCCATTAATCTATTTGCGTTTATGTTTCCGCTGCACAACAAGTGGTATCAGAGCTTCGTTGGAAGCAAATATACGACAAGACTGAGTTTTTTCATTGAAGCTGTGGAGGACGAAAGACAGATTCGTTCCAGGTGTGATATTTATTGGCCTATCGCGGGTAAGCCTGTTCAAAGGGGGTGATAATCGGTCCTATTGCCGCCTTATACACACTTGGGCTATCGTGGAAGAAATCTTCAATCCACTTAGTGTGTCCTTGGAGGCAAGTCTCGAGTCAAGGTGCTGTCACCTGATCCTCGATTCCTCCGTCTAGGCCAACTCCCAGCGAAGCCAACGGGGGTAGTTCCTAACAAAAATACTAAGGCTCTTTAAGCCACGTTAAGCAAAAGAACTATTCTAGGAGTTTATTGCAAATAAAACATGAAACATTCAACTTTGATCATTCATCAGATAAGATATTCATATAAAGCATTTGTCCAATCATAAAGATACATGCATAAAACAAGTAGGATATGGTTTCTGCAAGATTGATAAATTTGTTAGACAATCACATTTGAGAATGAAAATACTGCTCATACACACAAAGATATAACCATAGAATCAATGCCTTAAAAGCGTCGTGGGCAGTTGTTGATCATGTGTTTTATTAGGGTTAATTGAAATTAGATTAATGAGAGATGTGTGGCCTCTTTAGAGGTTACCTCTTTGTTTGGAAACTTGCTAAGAACCTATCGAAGCCCCAAGGCTTCACCAGTAAGTTCACTAAGGGTGCTGGATGTCCAACACGGGGATAACCTAGATCTCAATGTTCTCGTCTGACTTCACACACTCCCCTTAGGCATTTTCCCGCGTATTAAGGTAACAACTATTAAGGTTTTCCCTAATTATACTATGCACAAACAATTCCGGTTCCAATGAATCCCAGGATCGAGCTAAGCTCGCAAGGGTTCAGAGCATACACTGGTAATTGTGGGGAAGGTTTATTTTAAGCTTGAAAGAAAATAAACTTGAAAGATGAAATTGATAATGAAAGATTTGAAAGAATTTTGTTATTGAGAGCAAAACTTGAAATCTATGCTAACATGCATGAAAAATTGAAAATATTTTTTGTTCTTAAGGGCATGAAAAATTGAGTGCTTTGTAAGATTGATTTCCTTATGCTTGTGTGTTTGTGAGATCAAATAATAAAATTTGCAAGGAAATAAAGAAAAAGACAAGCACACAACACCACCAATCCCCCTAAAGGGGATGAAGAAACTGGGCGCCCAGGGCCCGCTTTTATTAAGCCTATTATAACTGAGAAACAAAGTTATTTTTTTTTCTCTTTTTTTAGAACTTTTGTGATCCTTATAAACTTTGGATCTATGAATTACAAGATTTGGAAGCGAAAGGCTTATTTTTGAAGAAGTAGGAAGCTCTTGGATGCTCCAAAAGATTCAATTCCGCCTAAAACGGACATAAATTCCACTTGGTTGTCCAATGTTCTGCAAAAACATCAAGCAAAGTACCCGAAAAGATGCCCAAAGTCACTTTGGAACAGCTTAGGGGGTATATCAAAACTTATAGAAAAATTACAAAATGAAAGCAAACTAACTACTAAACTAGCAAACTAAAAATTTTGGAATTTTTTAGACTTTAAAGACTACTTTAAAACAACAATGAAAAGCACCTTTAATTTGCCAAATTTGAAATGAAGAGCACAATAAATGACTGCACTTTTAGCTTTAAGAAATAGGAATTGAAACTAGCTTAAAAATGCCTAGAAACCTTTGCCAAATCTACCTTTTTTGAGATATGAAATTCTAAACAATTAGTAGACTTAGGAAAGTAATCATGCAAAGTAATAATGAACTTTAATATCGGATTTCTTCTTTGCATGCAAGTAACTAGGTAACCAAATTTTTTTTAGACAGTTTTTGGAGAGGAGAGAGAGAGAAACTTGAAGTGCTTGGAACCCTTGAGCAATGGAGTCACTTTGATGGCGAGGCAAAGACGAGAAGATTGTCCAACTCCTTGAAGAATGAGGGATGCAAGCAAGCTCCTTCACTTCTTCTAGATGAGATGATCTTGTCTAATTCACAAAACCCCTTGCAATGAACTTGTTAGATAAGAGGTGTTACCTACACAAAAGACTCAAAATGGCACGTTATTTTAGCATAAAACGTCACATGCATATCAAACATTTATTGTAAATATTCAATAGAACTGGAAACACAAGATATTAACAAATCTATCCAGTTGAATAACAATATTCCTATAGATTGGCCAATATTAACAAGAAACAAAGCAATCCATGAAAATATATCACCTCATATGGACCACATTCACCAATACAAGAGCCACACCACCATCAATTTTGACCTCCAAAGTTTTTTATACCATAGCATGAGGAAATATATTACAATCATGTACAAGCAAGTCGCCCAAGCTCCATCTAACAAAATGGAGACGGTCGACCCTTATTTAACTAGTTTTGGGTGACAACTCTAAGAGAGATGCACAAGTGTGAGGGAGAGTGGTGCATGTGTGAAGAGGAGATGCGTAAGGAGTGAAGGGGAGAAGAGTAGAGATGAAGTGAGGTGGAGTAGGAGTGAGGGAGGTGGAGTAGGAGAGTAAGTGAAGCGAAGTGGTAGTGAGTGGTAGTGAGGTGGAGTGGAAGTGGAGGTTCCCTCTTTGGGATTGACGCCTTCTCTTCAAAGTGCGCCAACTAGCAAGAGGGAGGTCGAACTAGGTTTTGGGATCTCCACCATATGCCAAGTAGGCTAGGGATGTGCCCTCACTGGGAGTCGTCATTGCCAACTAGGCTCTAGACTACAGACATGTCAAAAACATGTTTTCGACATGTTTTTTGACTTCCCTATTTTTTAGGAAACTCAATTAAAACCCCCTTTTTGTCTTTTTTCTAGAGAAATACATTTTTGAGTGATTAAAATCACTTTTTTTCCTAGACAGAAGGGGAATAGGGGTCTAATGGGTGCTCTGGCTTAGAAAACGAGCACAAACATGACATCTGACAATAATTGATGCCATATTTTTACAATTTATTGACTTTACATAAAAAAAATTATGTTTTGCGGGAAATTTGTTATTTGACCAAAACTTAAAAAAAACCCATGGGGACCTAGCGCAATTTCCATATGACTCAATAGACATGACTTAACATGAACTCATATACATTTAGACACTAGACATTGGTTATACCATGCCAAGGCCTAACCACCAGCACATACTCCAACTTTGGAGTCAGTTTTGAGTGAAAAAACTTAGAAATTATTAATCGCCCACAAAGGCAGGCAAAAAATAATTAACAAGTGAAAAAAAAAACTCTAGAGTACATGCTCGTGCCCAAGTCTTAGGTGGCCAATAGTCTTTTACAACTTTCATGCTCAAATCATTTATTACAATACTCCGGAGGGATGGAAATGCGGAAAAAATGTGGTCTATTAGACTTGCTGAATCTGTGAACTCTGACTTCTGAGCATCTGTCTGCTCAGTCTCTGGCGGCTCATCTTCAAATCCAGCTAGTGCAACTCGGTGGATAACATTGGCTCCATATGGGGACGTGTGGTTGATCTTTATATCTAAAGGAGACCATGCGAGAATCCAGAATCAAATGACCTGCATCATCGACGCCTCATCAACAACATCTTCGTATAAATCCAATAATAAACATGAGTTGTAATCATAATATACATGTAAATATGGTACAAAAAGCAGTAAATAAATTATGTATAGAAAATCAAAAGCATAATATACAAAGGTGAAGGGTTAGAGAATATGATACAGAGGATGCCCCCATGGGCATCAGATAACCTCGCTGAAGAACAATTTGAGAAGTTGATCGTTGATTGGGGGTGTCAACCTCTCACCATCCAATCTGCTGAGAAAAAAGAAGTTATTGTCGGCTGTGCTCTGAATGATGTACAGACCAGTCCATAAAATGTCAAACTTTCCATGATTTCCTGGCTTTTCCCTTCTTTTATCCCAAAGAAGGACTATGTCCCCTTCCTGAAAAACCATCTGCTGTGAAGACTTGTCAAAAGTCTTCTTTATCTTTTCCTGATTCTTTATACTCTGATCCAATGCTTTCCTTCTGCTTTCATCCAACTGATCAATCCCGCTCTGTTAGAAATTATCATCCAAACCATACCTCTGCACAAACTGAAACACTGGAAGCTTCAAATGAACTGGTAAAGTAGCATCAAGCCCATAGACAAGCTCAAAGGGACTCTTTATCGTGGAACTCTTTTTGGTGATCCTATCTGCTCATAAAGCAAACTTAATCTTGTTGTCCCATGACCTCTTATTATCCCCCACTGATTTCTTTAGAATATTCATTAAGTTCTTATTGCTGGATTCAGCAAGACCATTTCCTTGGGGATAATAGTTTGAAGAGTGGGACAACATAATGCCATACTTAAAACAGAATGAGGATAATTTTGTTTAACTGAAAGCCTTGGCATTATTGGTTGTTATCTTGGCGGGCACACCGAACCTAGTGATAATCTTATCTTCAAGAAAATCCATGACCACTTTTTCGGTTGCCGACTTAGTGGGTATTGCTTCTACCCACTTAGTAAAATAATCAGTCGCTGTAATTATCCAAGTATAACCATTACTTGAATTATCCTTAAACTGACCAATGAAATCAAGCCCCCACTGTTGAAAAGGGGCTTCGACTACTACTGGTTGTAGAGGCAAGGCTGCTAGCTTCTGCTTCCTTGTGAACAACTGACATTGCTGACAACCCCTAACCATTTTATGAACATTTGAGAAAATGGTCGGCCAATAATAACCTGCTCTGAGGATTTTGTGGGCGGTAGTTTTAGCCGCGAAATGCCCATCACAAAATCCTGAATGGAAGTCAACCAAAAGTCTCTTGGACTCTCGCTCATCAACACACCTATGTATCACCCCATCGGGGTTCCTCCACCCCAATCCATCCTGAATGATACAATACTTAGCCGCTTTCAACCTCGATGCCCTTCTCTTATGGCCAATCAAGTGACTTGGGCATGTGAGGTTTGAAAAAAATAAAATGATATCAACATACCATTGGTGTTGTTCTAATTTCTGAAGTTCAGATGACAAGGCTGGCCTAGATTGACTGTCTTGACAGACCAGGTCCAAAACTTGTTCATTTCCTTCAGTTAGCATTTGAGCCAACCCTTGACCTTTGATCAACTTTGTGGGTTTTATCTCTAAGTCATATTCTTGAATCTTGGGGACCCACTTTCCTCTGACCCCCAAGCAATCCTGTTGCCCAAGGATATCTTTTACTGTTGAGTGGGGTACATACCCCACATCCTTTGAGTATCCTATATAGACTCGGAAATGCTTAAGGGACTTAACTAAGGCATAAACTTGCTTTTCCATACTAGTATAGTTAAACTCAGAATTCTGTAATGCCTTACTCATGAAAGCAATGGGTTGCTCCTGACGCTCTTCATTTTTCTGTAACAAGACCCCTGCTATAGTGTCCTCTGAAGCGAAGGAAAAAATTTGAAAATCTTTTGAATAATTTGGACTGATCAACACAGGAGATTTGCCAATTGAGTCCTTAATAATTTTAAAGGCCTTCCTTCCTTCATCTGTCCACTCAAATTTAACATATTTTTTTCAATAATTTGAGCAGAGGTTTCATCATCTCAACCAAGTTTGGGATGAACCACCTGACAAAGTTTATCTGTCCAAGAAAAGACTGAAAGGCTTTCTTGGTTGGGGGTAAAGGAATTTTCTTTATGACTTCAACCCTTTCAGGATCCATTTTTAACCCGTCCTTTGCTATGATGTGACCTAGTAACTTGCCTTCATCCACACCCAAAATAGACTTGGTTGGATTCAAAGAGATGCCATACTTCCGACATCTTTCAAAAACTCGCCTAAGATGACTTATATGATCTGACCTTTTTTTTGAAAAAATTGTCAAGTCATCTTGGTAGATCTCAATGATTTTGCTCATTAACTCGTGGAAGGCAAAATCCATGGCCCGCTGAAAGGTAGCACATGCATTTAGTAAGCCAAAAGGAATCCTTAAGTATTCAAATGTGCCCCAAGGTGTGGTGAAGGTTGTTTTATTTTGATCCTCCTTCTTCACCAACACTTGGTTATAACCGGAGAAGCCATCCAATATGGACATAATTTTAGAACCAGTTACCCTTTGCAGTAGGGTTTCCATGTTGGCTAGGGGGTAATTGTCTTTGATACATGCTAGATTTAGATTTCTGAAATCAATGCATAACCTTATCCCCCCCTTTTTCTTTTTAACAACAACTAAGTTAGAACACCATGATGAATGCCTTGTTGGAGCAATGATGCCAGCATCCAACATCTTCTTAAGCTTAGCTTGAACTAATGGTGCTTGTTGCCGCCTTATACACACCTGGGAGACGTGGAAGAAATCTTCAATCCACTCGGTGTGTCCTTGGGGGCAAGTGAGAGTTAAGGTGCTGTCACCTAATCCTCAACTCCTCCGTCTAGGCCAACGCCTAGCGAAGCCAAGGGGGGTAGTCCCTAACAAATATACTAAGGCTTTTAAGCTAAGTACAGAAATGAAATCTAGGAGTTTATTTATTCTTTAAACCATCAACCATAAACTTATAAAACATGAAATAATCATTCACCACGATATATAATCAAATGAACATATACTTGCATCAAAAGGATACTGAGAAACAATTGTTAGGTGCAAGTTTTATTCAAATTAAATAGATAACCAATCTTGAAATGAAGCTTGTGGCTTTGCTGAGTGTGAAAATTGAGACCAGTGCCTTAATGAGAATCGTGGGCAATGTAGTTCGAGTGTTTTATTAGGATAAATTAAAGTTCAGTTAATGATATGGTTTGGGCCTCCTTGGAGGTTAACTCTTTGCTTGGAAACTTGCGGAGAGCTTTACTGAAACCCAATGGTCTCACCAGTAAAACTCACTCAAAGTGCTGGATGTCCAAAACGGGTGGGAAGCCAGGTCCCGAGAGGGCCCGCCTTACTTCTCAGGTCACTTCAAGGCATTTTCCCGCACATTAAGTTAACTACTTTGGGGGTTGTCCTAATTAAACTATCAACCACTGACCAGCACAACGTGTATGAACTTACTCCCAACAGATCGAGACGAGCTCGCAACTGGAAGGGTTAGGAACCGCACTAAGAGCTGAGGGGAATTTGTTTATTTTATGACAGAAAAATAAATGTGAGACTAATTACTAAATCCACACTGACCAGGCCCCTTTCGAGGTCGCTGAGGGGATGGTTTATTTGCCAACAAGAAAGTAAATGTGAGACTAATTACTAGATCCACACTGACCAGGCCCCTTTCGAGGTTGCTAAGGGGATAGTTTATTTGCCAAATTGAAATTGCGGAAATGAAACTAATCTAGCAATTAGTGTTCTACTTGCAAAAGGAAAATTTAATCTAAGCTAAAAAATTTTTGCAAAAAATGACAACCACCGAACACACTGCTCCTTTCAGGGGGAATGAAGAGCGGGAACTTGTAGCCTCATTGATTTTATTATGATCTTTGCACAATGCTTATGGAAGTGACTTGTGACCATTCATTAGGGGGGTCACAAGTCTTTACAATGCTTTACAAAGAGTTATGAAGTAAAAATGGTGCTCCCGGGGGTCCCGGATGCTCCTAATCCGCCCAAAACGGACAAAGTTTCCTTCTATCTATTCGTCAACCTGCATAAAACAGCGAACAAAGGATGATAAAAGATGCCCAAAAACACTTTGGAAGTGTCTTGGGTTATGAGTCAAATCCAAAAAAAATTCTAAGTTAAATTCTACAAAATTCAGTAAAAAAGGAACTAAGGAACTCAAGCTAGAAAGCTAGTTTCCTTAGGGTCTTTTATGGCTGTTC
>JASDQU011026583.1:32030-45877 GCA_032191745.1 Picea mariana
AGGTACCTGACCTAACTATGATCCATGCAGACTTATTACATTATAAACCCACGTAGGGGTGCGGAAATTCCGTTTACAAAAATTTAAGTGCTGGGGTATCAGATACCCAAATAGAACCAGAACTGTCTTCAACATAGATAAATACTTCACGATATGTGAGTTGACCCCTGTGCTGCATAGGCGGTCAACAAGGCCCTCTGTTTCGAATAACATGGATCATTGGCAGGTGTTTGATGATGACAAACAGATGGTTAAGTTTTTACTTCACATCCATTAGTTTTCAGACTTAGGCATAAGTATGAAAGAAGAAGATAGTAATTATACAGGAAATGATGATGAGGTAAAGGCACCGCCTAGAAAGTTGGTTTCTTCAGAAAGGGATTTTGATAGGCAGGATGGTCACAAGAAGAAAAATGATTTAGAGAAAAAACTGTGTGATTACATTGAAGTAAATATTGGAACTCATGAAGAACCCAAATTAATAAAGGTAGGCAAGACTACCCCTATAGATGAAAGAAATGAAATTGTTAAATTATTAAAGGAATATAGGGATGTCTTAGCCTTTGGGTATGATGAACTCAAGGTCTATAGGGAAGATGTGATTTAGCATGTAATTCCTCTTAAGGAAGGTACTAAGCCATTTAGACAGAAGTTAAGACAGTTAAACCCAAAGTTAGCTCCTCTAGTTCAACAGGAGCTAAAGAAAATGCTTGACGCAAGTATTATCCAACAGATTAGACATTCTTCTTGGTGTTCAAACTTGGTTGTTGCTAGGAAGAAGACTGGGAAAATTCGTATCTGCATTGACTTCAGGAACTTAAACACTGCTTGCACAAAAGACAACTATCCCCTTCCCAAGATGGAAACTCTACTTCAAAGGGTTACAGGATCAGGAATGATTTCCATGCTTGATGGATTCTCAGGTTATAATCAGATCAGATTAAAGGAAGAAGATAGGCATAAGACTACTTTTACTACTCCATGGGGTACTTTTGAATATCTTAGAATGCCATTTGGTTTATCAAATGCTGGAGCTACTTTTCAAAGGGCTATGGATTATGCCTTCAGGGGATTGATCGGTAAATTAATTGAAATATATCAAGATGATTTAACAGTTTTTTCCAAGGATGGTAAAACTCTTATTTGCCACCTTAGGCAAGTTTTGGACAGATGTCGAGAGTTTGAAATCTCTCTGAATCTTGCTAAGTCAGTCTTTGGGGTGACTGAAGGAAAATTATTGGGCCACATCATAACTAAGGAAGGAGTAAAAATAGACCCTGAAAGGGTGGAAGCCATTGGTAAAGTGCCGTTGCCAATGACAAAGAAACTCCTTCAATCCTTCTTAGGACAAACTAATTTTGTCCATAGGTTCATTCCTAACTATGTTGAGATTATGAAACCTATTTATAAGCTACTTAAGAAGGATGTAAAATTTGAATGGAATGATGAAAGTGAACGGGCTTTTGAACAGATAAAAACTGCCATATGTGAAGCTCCGGTTCTTATCAGTCCAGATTATGAGAAGGAATTTCAGATCTTATCTTTTGCCTCTGAAAACACAATTGCTGGTGTGTTGCTTCAGAAAAATGATCAAGGCCATGATCAACCCATTGCATATATGAGCCGGGCCTTGCAAAATTCAGAATTGAAATATCCCATGTTTGAGAAACAAGCATATGCCTTAGTCAAGTCACTCAAACATTTCAGAGTCTTCATCGGATATTCCAAGGTGATTGGTTATGTTCCTAATTCCGTGGTTAAAGATGTGTTATCTCAAGTGGAAGGATTGGGCTCAAGGGGTAGATGGATTGCTAAAATCCAAAAGTATGATTTGGAGATTAAACCAACTAAATTGATCAAGGGTCAAGGTTTGGCAAAAATGTTGACAGAAAGTAATGAGCAAGCCTTGAATATGGTTAACCAAATCAATAATGAAGAATGACATCCTAACTTATTAAAACTTGAACAAGTAGATTGGTACACAGACATCATTTTCTATCTTAAGAATCTAACTTGTCCAAGGCATCTAGTAGGACACAAGAAAAGGGCTTTGAGGTTAAAATCTTCTAAGTATGTCCTTACTAGAAATGGTTTAGGATGGAGAAATCCTGATGGAATTATCCTTAGATGTGTGGATGACGTTGAGTCAAAGGAACTAATGAATGAATTCCATGGAGGGTTTTGTGGAGGACACTTTGCTGCTAAAACTACTACCCACAAAATCCTTAGAGCAGGATATTATTGGCCCACTATATTTTCAGATGTACATCAGCTTGTTCGGAAATGTGAGCCATGTCAGCTTTTCACAGGAAAGCAGAAGTTAGCAGCACTCCCTTTGCAACCAGTGGTGGTTGAAGCACATTTTCAACAGTGGGGTTTGGACTTCATCGGGAAGTTTAATAATAATTCAAGTAATGGGTTCTCTTGGGTTCTTACAGCCACGGATTACTTCACAAAATGGGTTGAAGCCATCCCTACGAAGAATGCAAATGAGAAGGTGGTGATGGATTTCCTTGAAGACAAAATTATAACTAGATTTGGGGTCCCATCAAAGATAGTCACAGATAATGCCAGCGCCCTTTGTTCAACCGAAATGTCAGCATTTTGTTTCAAGTATGGTATTATCTTATCACATGCATCGGATTATTATCCCCAAGGGAATGGTCAGGCAGAATCCAGTAACAAAAACTTAATGACCATTGTAAAGAAAATAGTCGGCGAAAATAAGAAGTCTTGGGATAGTAAAATTAAGCATGCATTATGGGCCGACAGAATAACAAAGAAAGCAGCTACTGGAAAGAGTCTGTTTGAGCTAGTATATGGATTGGAGGCTAGGTTGCCAGTGCACCTTAGACTTCCTACTTATGGGTCAGTTGAGGACACTTCTACAGAGCAGGATGCAGTTAAGAACAGGGTCAATTAGATCATTGAGTTAGATGAAATCAGATGAGGGGCTTATGATCAGAATTGCAGGAATCAGATAAAAGTTAAGAAAGCTTTTGATAGGTTAGCCAGATACAGGGACTTCATTGTGGGCGATACTGTTTTATTATGGGATAAAGGCAGAGAGAAACCTGGAAAGCACGACAAGTTTGACAACTTATGGCTAGGGCCATACTTGATCAGAGAAATAGCAGGGCCGAATTCTTTTCATCTCAGCCATTTGGATGGTGAGCCCATCAACATTCTCTGAGGAATGGGTAGCAGCTCAAATTCTTTTACAGATGATGGGGCAACGTGGTGTCTGAATGGACACCCTCTGTAACGTATCTCTAACCTTTTTCCTTGTATTTCAATTTTGTATTATTTCATTCTTTATGTAAATATGTACTTAGAAATTTTTTCTGTACTATAAATTCATTTGTTGTAAATTATGATGTTGTACTTTAGTTATTTCATTATGTAAATGTTGTATAACATTCATTAATTTATTTTGTATAAATGTATTCTAATGTTGGTTTTCGGTGTGCACTACGGTGAGCACTCTGTTTTGTAGGTGCTGGATTCTCGTATGCTCTCCGTCTCGAAGTGAGAAGATCGAACACACGTCCCCATGTGGAGCCAGATGTTGACCGCCCATTTAGCACTGGTGGTCAACTCATGTGCCATGAAGAGATGCATCATCAGATGCAGTATTGTTGAAGACTTTTGGTTCTATAGGGCAGTGTTTGGCCGAACACTTATTTTTGTAATTGGAATTTCCGCACCCCTACGTGGGTTAATAATGTAATAGGTCTGCATGAGTCATGTCTAGGTCAATTACCTTGGCATCGGTTCACTGGGAGAGTTCCTTTCACCGAGGGTTTTTTATCCTCAGGATATCATTGGGCTTTCCAGCCTTAATGATTTCCCTTGAGTTTTTCCCTCACACTTTACATATGTCCTCCAAAGTGGTGAACGACGTTCTAGTGGGCTTATGTTTTGGTAACTATATAGGGAGTTCATTGTAAATGACCATGCAAGACATCTTAGAAAGTTTCGCGGAATTTCGTCGAGTCTAGGTTAGTTTTTTTTAATTAATTAATTTTTAATTAAATTTCCCTAAGTTTGGAGTTTTAATTATTTAATTAATTAATTATTTTTGAGCAATAATTGTAAAAACTGGATCCTTGGACTTTTGATAGGAGTATTTGTGCTAAAAAATAATGGAATAACACCCCCTACATCTATGGACCAAGTTTAAGCTCGGTCGGACAACTTTAGCCATGGGTTAGTCCACCTAGAGTGTCAGTCAGTCTATAACAACAATTTTAATTGCTAAAATCTAAACATGACAAAATGTAAAAATTGTAATAATGAGTTAGATGATGTGAAATGTTGAAATGATGGTTAGAGAGAGACCCCCTAAGCATAACCTTAGCCTCCCAACCTTTTTCAACCTTGTCTAACCCCTTTTCCAACCTCCACACTCAAAAGTTGCGCCCCCCTAGCGGGATTGACGTTTTTCTCTTTTTAGTTTTATTGTGTCTTGAGTGTGCCCCCCTCTCCTTTTCTTTCACTTCATTTAACCTTCTTATCACCCCTAGTAGTGATCCTTATCACTCCACCTCACCCATACTTGAGTTTGGGTTGATTTTTGACCAAAGGGAGCGTTCTCCAAGAGAGTTATGCCCTCCTTTTTTCCTCTCCAATAAAAGTTACGTTTTTTTTATTTGAGATGACTCTTCACCTTGCTTTGGCACTGATCCCATGCCTCTCCATGAGCCTTTGTGTGATCCCAACACATCACACCTATTCCTCACCCCTCATCTCTTCTCCTCATCCCAAAAGGTGCGCCCTCCCTCACCTTGGAACTCAACAAATAATTATTTAAAAAATTATTTGAGGCTTTCCATCTCCCTTGGCACGAATCCCACACTTCCTACATGCCCTTAGATCTATCTAATTTATTTTTCTATTTTTCTACACCCTAGATCTATTGTGCAAACCCTAGGAAGTGCGCCCTAGCCTAGAGATCTACTCTATTGCTTGGTGGTGGACACTTGGCTTAGATCCAAGAGGGGTAGGTTTGCCTCTCCAAGTATAAATAGATACCTTTTCTCCTCCCCAACATACCATATCTTGAGCTATTGTTATGCTACTTGATTTACAATTCACTCTCTCTGTCTCTTGTCATTTCCATTTCACTTCATTCTTGCTCTAGGGTTTTGGAGTATTCCTCTCCCAGACCACTTCTTTTGGTAATAATATTTGGAAACTTTGGAGGACAACAAGAAGGGTAATGCGTATGCTTGTCATTCTTATGTAATGGAGGTAATGTTGTTTAATGTTCTTGCTTGTTTCATGCAACACTAGATCTTCGGTAAAGTGTTATCTAAGTAGGCTTAGTAGTGCGTATGCCTACTAGTCTATAAATCTTGATGTGTGATCTAAATTGAAGTGTCGTTTATTATCATTGCATCAACGTTTTGTCTCTTGTATGCTTGAGTTTGGAAGGGTATTGCAGGTTCACTTTCAAAGCTCCATTGGGAATTCCTTCTAGAAGGGAAGGGTCACTTGTAGCTTCTCACACTCCAACTATCTAGATCTATTACCTTGCTCTTTATAGCTGTACATCCATATTATTTTTCAGCTAGCATATATTGGTTTAGATAGGTCAAAAATATTTTAAAATCTATATCTTGTCTTGTGGAAAGTCTTGTCCCAAAAGGGCAAGGGTTTCCTTAACATTGTTTGGTTGTGTGTAGCCATCCTAGCAAGAAAACCTTGCTGTTTTGACAGGTATATCAGATCTGATAGGAGGCTTTTGGCTGCCCCAAAGAGACACACACAACACTCCAAGGCCCCTTGGGGAAGTTTGGTAGCTATCTCTCACCTCTCTTGTCCATTTCGAGCTTAGAAGTGCACTTTTCTCCTTCTATTTGTTTGTTGTTTGAGCTTGAGGTGTAAGAGGGGAAGTGGTACAGCCTCCCCTCTTCTTCAAGCTTGTGGGTAGGCTAGGATGTGGGCAGATCTAGTCTTTTTCCCTTTTTTTTTTGAGTTTTCTTCTAGCTTTGCCGCAAGGTTTAGAAGGTGAGGGCACCTTCTCAACCTTGCGTGGGTATTTGCTTGGTTGTTAATAGATTAGCTTGTAGTTTATTTTGCTGTTTAGTTTACTTTCTTCTTTGCTCATATCTTGCTAAGTTTGCCCTAATAATAAGATCCAAAAACACTCAAATTAACTAAGACAAGATAACTAATAACCTACCTATTTGGGAAAGGAACCCCCCAAAGAGGTTGAGATAAGTATTAATTCTTTATCTTTCATGTGTCGTGATTGATCTAAATGGTTTAATGTCTTGAATGCTTGTGTTTTAGATCTAATCTCATATCTTAAACCCATTGGGGCAACACACTTAATAATTTCTACTTGATCTTGCTTAGTTTATTTCATTCAAGCTCTTAATCTCTCTTAAGCACATACCTTACTTTCATGCTTAATATCTCTTAAGGTGCTTAACATATAAGTGGTTATTTGGTTCATTGCTTAATCTCTATTGGTAGCCACGTTTTGGGCTTGTAACTTGATGAATGGCTAACTTGGCAAACACTTAAATTTTCTTCCTTCATCTCTTAAGGGAAGCTGTTCTTGCCATTGGATTTATTGTCTCTAATCAAACTAATGTTGATGTGCATGTGATAAATCTCATTTTCTTTTCAGCCATCTCTTTACTTTGCTTCTTATGTGTTGATATATTTTGTTAAACCTTAAGCAACACATTTTTTGAGCAAGTTCAGTTTCGGCCATCTCATTATTTTGCACTTTAAGAGTACCTTAAAACTTTCAAAACACTCTTTTAATCACCTAAAAGTCTACCTAACTGTCATATATACTTAATAGACTATTTTAGGGTACCTTAGACCACCATCTCCACTATCTAAAACGGGTTTGAGGAAAACAACGAAGGGTAGTGGCAGGGGACTGTCCCGTGGCGCTCTAGGTGGGTGTCCTCTCCGGGAAGTACTCTTACTGTCAGTGCTGACCGTGGAAGCTAGGGTGGACCTCGTTGCCTTACTATCTTGAGCACTCGACAGTTATTTGGCAACAGGAGGAGGAGGAGGCTTTGGTGAAAGCTAATAAAATTTAAAAATCTTAAGAAAAGCCTAATTATTTAAACCCTTGGCCAAATCTAATAATACTTGGTCGGCTTAATAATAAAGAGTGTAGATTGTCTTCAATATCTTCACAATAATTGTGCTTAACTCTCCTTTGTAATCTTGATGATGAAGTAGTGTATTGATGATAATCTTGTGTAAGTGATGATGTGATTGATGCTTTAATCTTCTATATCTTGCACATGTTGAACAAATACTTAGTGAGATTGTTGTTGTAATCTATCATTCTTTTAATTGTAAATTTTGTAAGTAAATGTACATTGTATTCTTTAATTGAGTTATTCTTTCTTGTAAAATTGAAACTTGTAATCTTTTGTAAAGAAGCACCCCTTAACCTAGTTGACCCCTTGCCCAATTTCTAGGCACTAGTCTTAGTTGACCTAGGGAAATGACTTGCTTGTCATGCTAACCCTTGCATATTGCATGGTTGCCTTAGCATCTTAGGATTATAATCCCCTCTAACCTTAACAAATTAAAATTGACTCCTAGAACCTAACTCTAACACACATAGTAACTAAGGTCTACCCCCTTTTGCTTCCCTAGGAGTGAGCCTAGACGGAAGAGGTTTCAGTCAAAGTGACAGCGTGGGCTGTGAACCTAGGGATTGTGCCTCCAAGGACACACTAAGTGAGCCGAACTCAAACTCACATTTGCAAGTGTGTATAAGGACAGCAACAGTCCCCATCCGCTCAAGAGTCACAAGGGGAGAATTCCGCTAGCCTAATTAAGTTCCCGTGGGCTAAGGCGGAAAAGTGAACTAGGGGACATATTTCGCCTAGGAGAACTTTATAAAGTAAAAGTGGGAAAGAGGGGACAAGGGTTCTAGGCTAATTAAAAAGTCACTTTAAAATTATAAAGTGAGAAACCCATTAAAGTGGCTTTTATTTCATTTAAATAATAAAGGAGCGGGAAAAAGACTCAAGTGAACATAAAAGAGAAAAATGAGGATTTTCCTCTCATTCTTGTCATTGTCATTTGAGCAAAAGATTTTGGAGAGCTGTTGAGAAAAGAGTCTAGGGTTTGGAGAAACCTTTCATTGCTTCTGGTTTCGGTTTTGAAACTATACACCCTAGTTAGTCCAAGGGAGAGATCATTGCAGGTTTCTCATGGTGCTTCAACTAGAGTATGTTTCCGTCATTGGTAGCTGAGATGTGAAGTGTAGAAGTCAAGTTTCTCTTGTGAAGCTGAGTTTCCTTCAGCCTGGGCACCTTTCTAAGGAGCTGGGCGCATAGTCCAGTGTGTGGACAAAACATTGCTGCATGGGTTCTCTACCTCACTCATCTGTAGCAAGTGGGGACGCATTTTCTGAAGTTAGTGGGCGATTTCAGTGTGGGAACTGAAGAATACTAGTGCTGGGCAGTATTATCATCCTTGTGGAGCGATTTTTCCTCTTGGTCTTTGCTGTGTGGAGTGTTATGAGCATTATTTATCAGTTGGGGTTGAGTTCTCCTTTTCTGGGCGCATTTAGTGAATGCTGGGCACATCACTAAGTGTTAGAGCAGCGAACTCACTACCATAGAGACCATAACTTGTTTATCTGCTCTGGGTGAGCTCACTAGGGTCGATTTCCTTACTTCCTGTAGCTGATCACAGTGGGAGGACTAAGCTAAGTGCTGGGCTGAACTGTTAGAGAAATCTGGGTGCATCTTCTGTGGAAAAGTGGACTTTACTGTGGGAATTATTGCTGCTGCTGATACATATTATATGACTGTCAAGGGCGCCTTATTTCTCAGTTTATGACTGCTGTGCTCCACTCTTATTGCCTGTCATGAATCTTCTTGTATTTCTCTTGCAAGTTACCTACAACAATGCCATTATCAAGTTCCTATATGTTGCTGTTATTTATTTGAATAAATTTCATATATTCTGCTCATATAGAAGTGTGATTTTAATGTTTGATTGAGTCTTCCACTTATAATGGTTATAACTATCAGCAATATGTTAAGTTTGTGAAATTATCGTTGCACTATTCTTCTACTATTCATGTGACATTTCTCTCCAACCTGAAATCAAGCCAAAAATAAACAAAAAGGGGTGGTACGGAACATTACAGTGGTATCAGAGCATGTTCCTCGACAGCTGTGGGGTTTGAGGGCAGCTTTGAGTGAGTTTTATGAGAGGGGGAGACGACAGAAACGTCACTTATAGGAGGCATAGGTACAGATCTCAAGAACCTCCTCAAGGGCATAGAGAAGAAGCGGTGTTGGGTGAAGGAGTAGCACGTTCCGGAGCAGGTAAAGGGAAGGGGCACATGGGGGAAGAAGAAGACCCACGAATTGGCAGCCTCTTCTAGATGATGAACGATTTGGCCAAGGGCCAAAAGATGATGATGGACCTATTGAGGTAGCTAGCACTTAACACCATAGAAGGGCAACCTAAAACAAATCAGAATGGTGAAAGGGGCTCTAACAACGGGGAAGGGACTCATTCTCGCACTATCATGCAGAGCCACCCTCACTTATACACCAAGACACCCAAACCCACCATGCCATAGTTCTTGAGTGGCGAGGTCGCACCGGAGGGGCCAACAAAGCAGAATGACTCTTACTTGACCTATTTGGAGGAGTACAGGAGGTTGGGCAATGAATTTCAGGCAGCTATGTCCTTCACTGACTTTTGCCATCTTAAGCAGAAGAAAGGACCTAGAGGGGCAAAAAGGACACCCAACCATGAGCTTCAGAAGACACTGGGAAAAGTGACCATTCCCAACTTTGACGGGTCCTCAAAATGTTCGGCAAGGACTTGGGTACAGAAGCTGGACACATATTTCCAGCTACAACAGATGATAGAGACAAAGGCCATTAAATTGGCTACTCTACACCTAGATGGCGAGGCCCATGAGTGGTGGTACCATGGTTTAGTGATGTTGGGTCATGCAGTGATCACATCATACCTCAACTTCACACAGAGGATCATCGAGAGGTTTGACAGGAAAGACCCCGAGATTCATTTTCGAGAGCTGGCTCAGCTCAAACAAACAGGTAGCCCTGAGGCATTTATCTTTGAGTTCCAGAGATTAGCAGTGATCGTGGCAGACATATCCGAGGCACGACTGGTGATGCTGTTTGTTGAGGGGTTATCTGAACCCTTGCGTGGCTGGGTCAAGGCTTATAAGCTAGCCACCCTGTAGGATGCAGTTAGCAAAACTAGGGACATGCAGGATTCTGTTCCTAAGAGCAGGTTCCCTCTTAAACCCACCTTCCCCCAAAAGAACAAGGAAGTCAAAACCATTTCAAAAGGATTGGGCAGGAAAACCGAGATTGGATGAGGAGATCAGAAGGGAGCTGAGGAAGAAGAAGCTATGTTTCAGTTGTCAGGATCCTTGGGTTCCAGGACACAAGTGTGCGGGGAAGGACACAGTGGGCAAGGCCCACTACATCGAGGTCTATTTCGACAGTGACAGTGATACAGAGGATGAGGCGCTGGAACAAGAACATGGACACCAGGCATCAAGTGAGGAGACATCACAGGCTGGGGCTAAAGGCTCTGTTATGGCATCCATGTCAGGACTTCCTAGGTACCACATATTCAGAGTCAGAGGAGTCCTGTAGGGGCACAAGGTTACAGTGTTGATTGACAGTGGGGCATCCCACAATTTTATAGATGCAGCCATGGTGGAGAGGCAAGGGATTCTGATAAAGGAATTTGAGGGGTTCATAGTGATCATACGCGGTGGCCATCAGATGCAATGTATCAGATGGATTCCCAAGTTGAAAATAACCATGGGGAATTATACGTTGACAGATGACTTCTTTGTGGTGGATGTGTCGTATACCAATGTGGTACTCGGGGTTCAATGGCTATACTCCCTTGGAAAATACATGACTGATTAGAGGGCCATGGAAATGGAATTCACAGGACCAGGTGGAAAAAAGGCAGTGTTACGGGCAATGCATCAGTATCCGCCCAAGATTGTATCATCACACAACATGGAGGCAGTGATGCGGCATGGAGACATAGACTGGGCAATGGAGTGCTACATCTCTGACAGGGAGCTGCCAGATCGTCATCGACAACATCCAAACGACATTCAGGTATTACTTTGTAAACACCAGAAGGTTTTTGGTGACATTCCTCCAGGAGTACCCCCAGATAGAGGGTTTGAGCATATTATAGAATTAGAAGAGGGGGTTCAAGCAGTCATAACCAACCATTACCGCCATCCCAAGATGTACAAAGACGAAATAGAGAAAACGATCAAGGCGTTGCTAAAGATGGGTCACATCTGGCCTAGTTCTAGTCCCTTTTCTTCTTTGGTAGTGTTGGTCAAGGAGAAGGATAGTTCTCTGAGGATGTGTATTGATTACCGAGCCCTTAACAAGAAGACCATAAAGAACAAGTATCCAATTTCGAGGATTGATGAGCTGATGGATGAGTTGAGGGGAGCAAAATACTTTTCAAAGATTGGCCTTTGTTCAGGATACCACTAGATTAAAGTTCGGGAGTAGGACATCACAAAGACTGCTTTCCGATGTCATTATGGACATTATGAGTTTTTGGTTATGCCATTTGGGCTAACCAACGCCCTCGCTACATTCCAGTCTTGCATGAACCACGTGTTCAATAAGCAGTTGCGGAAATTTTTACTAGTCTTCTTCGATGATATCCTCATTTATAGCAAGACTTGGGAGGAACATCTCATGCATTTGGACGAGGTGCTGGGAATCTTGGAGGATCAACAACTATACGCCAAAGAGTCCAAATGTGAATTTGGTATCACTGAGATGCTTTATTTGGGGCATATAATTGGGGAAAATGGGGTCCAAGTTCACCAAGAGAAAATCAAGGCAATCTTAGAGTGGCCAACCCCCAGAAATGTGACCAAACTGAGGAGCTTCCTAGACCTTTGCACTTACTACATGAAATTTGTTAAGGGGTTCTCACAGTTGACGACACCTCTTACAGATCTCACTAAGAAGGGAGCTTTCAGTTGGACAGATGAGGTGCAAGCGACGTTCGAAAACATGAAGCAGGTAATGAGCTCGTGTCTTGTGCTAGCTTTACCAGACTTCACTCAGCCATTTGTGCTTGAGTGCGATGCTTCAGGGACCGAAATAGGGGTAGTGTTAATGCATAATAGCCACCCCATTGCGTTTGAGAGCCACAAACTTAGGGAGTATGAGCGACATTATTCAGTATATGACAAGGATATGTTGGCCATCATGCATGCCTTGGCCAAATTCAAACAGTACCTGGTGGGGAATAGGTTCAAAATAAAGACAGATCATAACAATTTGAAGTTCCTCATGGATCAAAAGGGATTGAGTGATCGATAATAGAAGTGGATCAACAAGATCTAGGCCTATGATTTTTCGATTGAGTATGTGAAAGGGAAAAATAACATCGTGGCGGATGCCCTCTCTAGGATGCCACCCACATTTTCCCTCATGGATGTAACAACAGATTGGAAAGCTCTCCTCTTGGTAGAATACTCAAAAATTAAATTTGCTTGCGAGATATTAGATGGGTAAATCCAGGATGACCACTATAGAGTGATCGATGACATCATCTATTACAAGGACATGATCTATTTGGTTCTAGAATCTAAGCTAAACGGGAAGGTTATGCACGATGCCCACAGTTCGCCATTATCAGGACATTCGGGCTACATAAAAACTTACCGGAAGATTAGAGAAAGGTTTGCATGGAAGGGCCTCAAGAACGATGTTCTGAGATTCGTGAAAGAATGTATTAACTGTCAGCAGAACAAAGCAGAGCACACCCATTCGGCCGGGTTACTTCAGCCTTTACCCATCCCAGAATATAAATGGGAGTGTATCGATGGAATTCATTACAGGGCTACCCCAAGCACAGGGTAAGGATTGTATCTATGTGGTAGTGGACAGGCTCACAAAGTTTGCCCATTTCTTCGCCATCCCTTCTAAATATTCAGCAGCACAGGTGGCAGAATTATTCTTCAGGGAGGTTTTCAAGCTGCATGGGTTGCCCAAAACCATCGTGAGCAATAGGGACAGTCGGTTCATGGGAGGCTTCTGGCAAGAACTTTTCAGACTGGTCGGGACCGAACTTACACCCAACACGAGCTACTATCCCTGGACTGACAGGCAAACGAAGAATGTAAATAAATGGCTTGAAGGGTATTTGAGAAATTATGTATTAGGACAACAAAAGGATTGGATTAAACGGTTGTATCTCGGGGAGCACTATTACAATACGTCCTATCATATGCCAATCGGGATGTCACCCTTCGGGGCGCTATATGGATACGATGCCCCTACATTTGTTGACCGGATCTTTGTGGAGAGCCGGGCCCAAAAAGCCAAAGACTGGATCTAAGAGAGTCAAGACATCCTTAAGACTCTCAAAGAAAATTTGCAGATGGCCCAGAATCAACAGAAGATATATGTGGATCGACACAGGGTGGAGTGCAGCTTCGAGGTGGGGGATTTGGTGTACCTTGGTCCTTCGCCTACAGCGTTATCGATAGTCGTCACTTAAAATGAGAGGGGCGGAGAAGTTGAAACCTCGATTTTATGGACCTTATAGGATTCAACAGAGGATTGGGGAAGTGGCCTATGAGCTAGAACTTTCGGAGGTGAAATATCCCTGATCCGGTTGATCAAGATATTTGCTACGATCTTACTGCTCTAACATGCAAATCTGATACACTGGGGGTTTCTGGATGCGTTTTAGGGTTTGATGTAGATGATCTTTGTTTAAAGTGTTTGCATGTCAGTTATTATGGTTGCATGTAGGTTATTATAGTTGCATGTAGCATAACAAAGGTATTA